>VWPU01008942.1:0-138362 GCA_013398955.1 Callaeas wilsoni
AAGGGAAGGGAAGGGAAAGGAAATTCCTACAGGCCAGGAGTAATTCAGGTACTTGATGTTTTCACCTGAAATTAAAGACATTTAGTGTTCCTACTTTTTAAATGCCTGGTTCAAGTAAGAAAACCACTCCAAGTGGTTTTATTTGTCAGAAGCCATTAAGTTTCAAAGTCAAGACCTCCATGAGACTGCAATTTCTAATGAGTTTATTTGTTTGGTCAAAACTTGAACTCAGTAAGTTGACATGCAGCTTGTGTGTCTTTGCATTGTGTTTCTGTATATCATAGTTAAGATATATAACTATGCATATGACAGGCATCGTATTCTGAGGCTTTTTCTTAATAATATTTTTCTCTTGGTGTGTCTTCTGATATATGACAAATCCACAGTTATATCCTGATTTAACACATAGCTGTACCTTCCTCCAAAATAAAATGGGATTAGGGAGAAGGTCAGTTCTTACTGAGCTCTGTAAAGGCTGCTTTTTATCTACATTACTTTTCAATTATTGTGGTGAGTTGACCTTGGTTGGACACCATGTACCTACCAAGGCTCTTTATCACGCCCTTCCTCAGCAGGGTGGGAGACAGGGAGGGAATAAGTTGAAAACAAGCTTATGGGTCAAGATAAAGGCAGTTTAATGAAGCAAAAGCAAAGGCCATGCATGGAAGCAAAGGAAAACAAAAGATTTGTTCTCTACTTCCCATCAGCAGGGCTTCAGTACTCATTGTGATTACTTCAGAAGACAAACATAGTAATGAATTCCACTC
Source organism: Callaeas wilsoni (assembly GCA_013398955.1). Taxonomy (NCBI): domain Eukaryota; kingdom Metazoa; phylum Chordata; class Aves; order Passeriformes; family Callaeidae; genus Callaeas; species Callaeas wilsoni. Next base: position 768 of record VWPU01008942.1, read on the forward strand.
TCCACCTCCTTTCTCTTAGGTTTTATTGATCAACAGACACCATATGACATGGGATATCCTTTGAGTCAGATGTCCTGGCTGTGTCCCTGCCCAAGATCTTTCCCACCCCCAGCCAAACAGATGAAGGGAGAAATTTTGGTGCTGTGCCAGCTCTGCTCAGCAGGAGCCAAAACACTGGTGTGACATCAACACCTCTGTAGCCACCAATGCACAGCACAGCACTGTGAGGGCTGCCATGGGGAAAGTTAACTCCGTCTCAGCCAGGCCCAAGATACTTAGTTGTAGTTATCCTAAACCAGAGAGTAAAGAGGGCTATGAGGCAGATCATATATTCTGTTTGAAAACATTGCACTACAAGAAGTTCTGAAAATAAACAAGTTCATTCCCTTGTTAGGGTAGTCTAACATACAGTTTTAATTAAAAGGCAATTCTGAGAAATTTTTAGACTAATTTCCTACGGAAACCAGACCTATTCTCTTTTTCCATCAGTTCCTATCAGGTTCTGATCTCCTTGTCCAATTTCTGCAAAATGCAACCAGAGAAAGTGGCGTCTAACATGCTGTATTCCTGCACACCTTGTGAGAATAAATTGGTGTAGAGAGGAGACTCAAATTCACACTTTTCCTGAGGATAGTCTTAGCTATACCTCAGCTTTGTTCCACTCTGTATGGAACCCATCTGAAAGGAAGAAAACAAGAATTCTCATTCTGAGAAAAAGCTTATCAGACACAGAGTAAACCCAAAATGTTCACAAACCAGGTCTTGCAAAACTTCAGAGCTAATTGTTAAAACAATGTCTGTCTTTCAGAGTCAACTTTGCCAAAAACACCCAAGGTGATGTATTTTATCCAGTGAATGCATCCAGGAGATTCAACATTCATTAGGAAGCAGCACAAAGCATTAGCGGAAGTGACTAAGTAATGTCTCCAAAGGATACATTACGAAATACTAAATGTTGCACTATTTCCTTGCACATTATCCTTGCAAATACCAAAGCTAGAAAATACTGCAGTAAATTAATCTGCTATTGAGGTGCCAAAAGCCTTTTTCACTCAGCAAGAGGCAGCTTAAAACAAACATTGTTTTCAGGGCCACCTAGATACTGAAAAGCACAGTGAAGATCAGAGGTGATTAAGAACAAATCTAATTAATTAGCAGACTATTAATCACATCTTCAAACCAAAAGGAAAATTTACTCTTATTTAATCTCGTATTTTCAGTTCATCTTTGAATTGGAAATCCTGAGGGAGAAACAGTCACAAGAGTAATCTGTGGAAATACTCATGCATGACTGCTCTGATCAAGCAGGTTTCACTGGGCAACCTGAGGAAACAAAAACAGAGTATTTTTCAAAAAATAGGAGACATTTAGATATGTTCTTTCACCTCTGCACTCACTTGCCATGGGGAAGATCCCGTCATTCCATACAGATGCATCAAAGGCCGTCATACCCTTAGCTCCACAATTCCAGTATTGAACACTGCTTGTGTGTAAACCCATATGGATGGCCAAGTGCAACCAACCGTCTGTCCCATGTTGTGACTGGTTTTTATCCTCTCCTACTTTCCCCAGTCACCTCTCTTCACATATTCATATGGACTTACACAAGTGCCATTCCAAGTTATGGGAATGGCATCTATGCCCTGTGGATATTCAGGACGTGGACTGTGCAACAGTGGTACCTCCAAAAGAATGACTCGTGGACCTCCACTACCAAGAAGACCAGAGTGAAGAAGGGCCAGTAGGACATCACAGGAATCCTCATGGTGGTGATATTTTTCTACTTAATCTCTCTCTCACTCTCTCCCTTTCTCTCTTCCTCCCATTTATTTCTCTCTCTCTACCTCACATTCACTGTTAAATAAAATTTGTACTATTGACTTCAGCATATTGTCTCATTTGCACCTTAATTTGGGCACAGGCATCTCATAATTGGATCATAACGCTTGCCTTTTGTCTGTTGATCCATGTTTTTGAAGTAAAAGTTGTTTCATGGGATAACTTTTAAAGGGACTTGACACTTCTAAATTATTTTTGAATGCTTAAAGGGCATAATTTTAATTTTCTACTCTATGGTATTTGATTAATTTTATACTCCTTTTATTAAAATCCTTTACTTCCTTTATTTAAAACCCAAACTAAAGTATACTCTACTTTTACATTCCTTTAGAAATCATTAATTTCTTTTCCTTACCCTACCCATATTATTTCTGGACAAAATCATATGATAGGGTTACAGCATAGGTAGATAAGAACAACTGACATAATCTGCCTGGATTTGTTCAATGCATTTGACATTGTCCCACATGACATTCTTGTCTCTAAGGTGGAGAGACAGATGGACCACTCAGTGGATTAGGAATTGGTGGATGGTTTCACTCAAAGAGGTGCTGTCAACATGTCAATGTCCAAGGGGAGACCAATGATAAGTGGCATTCCTTGGGGATCAGTGTTGGGACTGGTGCTGTTTGACATCTTTGCTGGTGACATGAACAGTGGGATTGAGTGTTCCCTCAACAAGTTTGCTGGTAACATTAAATTGCGTGGTGCAGTCAATGCTCTGGAGGGAAGGGATGCCATCCAGAGGGATCTTGACAGGCTTGAGAGGTGGGGCTGTGTGAACCTCATGGAGAGTTCAACAAAGCCAAGAGCTGCATCCAGCTCTGAGGATATGGAACTGGAGCAAGTCCAGAGGAGAGTCATGAAGATGATCAGAGGACTGGAGAATTTCCCCCATGGTACCAGGCTGAAAGAATTGGGTTGTTCACCCTGAAAAAGACATGGCTCTGGAGACACTTTTTAGTACCTGAAGGGACTACGAGAGAGCTGGAGAGGGACACTGGGCAAGTATATGTAGTGGTGGGACCATGGGAAATGTCCTTAAGGTGAAAGAAGGGATTAGAGTAGATATTAGGCAGAAATTCCTTACTATGAGGGTGGTGAGGCACTGGAACAGGTTTTTGCCTCATCCCTGGAGTGTTCAAGGCTGGATGTGGCTTTGAACAACCTGGTCTAGTGGAATGAGTCCCTGCCCATGGCAGGAGGGTTGAAATGAGATGAGCTTCAAAATCTTTTCCAACCCTAATCATTCTATGATTCTATGATATAGGCAATCAGGGTAGAGGGCTTGGACTCATCCTACAGGGTTCTGGGCTGCAGTAAGCCATTTATCTGCCTGAAAATAGGAGTGTCCAGTTTTCTCTCCCTTAGTCTTTTGGCCTGAGTCAAAGCACAAGCACTATCTCTCGTTCCTGATATGAAGACGTGGTTGTGATCTACATGTTAGGAAAGCCTCTTCCTCTATGTTCTTGTCACCTGTGTGTCTGGTGTGATATACTGCCCTTCTTGCTTTATGAAACCTTTGTTTTCTGATGTCTCACTCATAATAATCCTCAGTCTTGGCAAGATCCTCTTTTTTTTCCAGCTCTCTTTTATTTCCTGGTTATTAGGATTTTTTTGTGAAGGTAGATTTTTTTCTTAGAAATTACTGTGAAAATTTTTATACTTTTAGTGTGCTGTGGTTCTTGACACTTGCATTTCACAAAAATATAGTCAAGTAGTCATGACACATAGAGTATTCATTATGCTGATGTATCATATTACTATGCAAAATAAAACCATGTAGTTGTGGCAGTTAGTGTACTCAAAGTGAGATATCAAGAGGGAATCATGTGAAAAAGGGACGTATATTGCTCTTCTTTCAGCTGTTGTTCTGCAGAAACAAAGTTATCAGAACTGAGCTGGTGAAAGAACCTTCCCATAAATATGTTCCGAGTAGAGAGACTGAAAACTCTCCTAATGGAAAAGAAAACAAAACTGAAAACAATCCGAACAAAAGAAAAAAAAAAGAAAAAACTGATATGTTGAACAAGATGGAAATGAACTCAAAATGTAGATCCAGTTAATCCCAGAGAACATTAGACACGATCAAGTAGGATGCTATTATAATCAAAAGTGTAAAGAGCAGCACTCAAATCAAGCAATATTAAAATACTCTAATATCCAGAGTCAAAGTGCATTAATAAACCATTAAAAAAAATGTAGGCAAGAACACTCTCTGTGCTGAGACTGAGCAAGGAGCAGAAGGGGAATTTATCAGAAATGTCCTTTTCCAGTAAGCAGTGAATGACTTCACCAGGCAGATGTCTTCTAACTTCAAGACTTAAGGTTACAGCCAATTCTGTTCTCAACAGTCACAAAATCACTGAATTCTGCAAGGGGATGTTCAAATCAAAGTCTTCCACTACCCTTGTTTGTAAGATGAAGACAAGCTGGGAAATTCAGGTTAATTGCTAAATGAATCCAAACTCCAGCTGTGCTGCGGTCTTGAGAAACTGCCATTAATATATTTTTCAGTGAAAAATATCAGTATGAACTAGGTTGAAATCACTGAATGCTTCCCTTCGGCTTATTTCGGTTCATTGCAAAAAGCTGGAGTTTTTATAGCCTATTAAGTGGCAGCAGATGCTGCAGAAACACATGCAGACATATACAGACACATATACACACAGATTTTAAGAGAGACACACAGAACTTCCAATTCTTTATAAGTTTTGAATTATTTTTGAAGGTAATTATATGTCATATGAATAAAGTTAACATTTAGCAGTAGCAAAATGAGAAAGTGTGTTGTATTAATCCATTTACCAGCAATAGCATTGAACTTGGAGAAAATGTTTAGGACATCCAAGTGAGATAAGTTCAATAGGCCAAGCCACAAATTGCAAATTTCTGACATATTTTGAGCATGTTTTATAAGGTGGCCTTTGTGCAGTATGGTAACAAATGTGCTCATTATCAGGAAGAGATAAGCAGCAGTTGCCTGGTAAAGGTTGAAATATTGAGGTTCAGAAGCCTTCTGCTGCAAACCTTTTTTAACCTTTTACATTTCTCTGCATACCTGGAAAGGCTTCTACCAATGCAGAACATTTTCAAAAGATAAGAACTATAGCAAACTCAAGCACTGCTTCACCAATGAGTAAATCACTCTAGAAAAATGATGCATCTGTGGGTCACTTGCTCTAAGAGACTGAAGAATAAACCTATATCATTGTCAAAGGACTGTTTTGGCTCACCATTGGAATCAACACAGGCCAACAGCCTAAAGGTATCTATCACCTGACTGTTGTTGAAGAGCTGACAACTCAAGCCAGAGAAATGTAGGGAAACTTTTTTATTTGCCTTATTTCTGCAAAAAGAAAATCTATCTGAAGAAACTGTTTCCTCATGCCTTTGTTTAAATAACGTCATTGTATGACCATAATCCCAGAATCAATACAAATCCTAAGAGCATTTGTGTGAAATAAAAAAATATGGGTGAGGAAAGTGAGAAATCATCAACTGTTTTGTTTTCTTGACCTGCAGATGTCTGACTGCTGGTAATACTTTGAATTTAGAGAGAAGTTGGTAAGTTGAAGCGTCTTCTCATCCATCTGGGAGACAATATTTTTGTCTGAAGAACCCTTGGGTGCAGTTCTTTCTTCATTTTCTGGGCTACCTCTATGCAAGCTTCCTCTCCTTCCATGGCCAGTCTACAGGGGTTTAACCCACAGAATATATTAGACCTTAAATCTACTCTGGTACTCATATGTTCAAACGTTCTCACATTTTAAAGCAAAACCACCTAACGAGGATTTTTATTTCACCAGGCTGTAGTCATGTTAACTTTTAGGCAAAATATTTTTCACTGTGCTACAATCATTACAAAAACTGTCTGACATTTGTTTTATGTTCTTATAAAAATGGTAAGATATCTATCTGTAAGTGATTAGGCTTGATGGGGGAATCCAGAGCGAAATTATTTGGCCTTTGATAGTCAGGAGAGCTGATAATTTCCTGCAGCAGATTTTCCTTTTTTATCTTGCAGCAAGGCCCAATTCTCAAAGAAATCAAAGATGTGTATAATCAAAATTGCTCAGCACAGTCCTGTTTACTCTCAGTCATGTTATCAGGGATACAATTTGAAAGCTAAAATTTGAAAAGTCACATAAGTTTCTCCACAAGTGTGGACAAACATGCTTACATTTAAGCCTGCTTAAGACCATGTTTTGATTTATACTCAAATTTGTCATTATTCTCCAAAAGCTTTAATTCTACATGCTTTTATTATGCTGCCACCTTTTTTTTTTTTTTTTAAATCAGCTTCTAATGACCAATTTATGAAAGATGTTAGCTGAAGAGTCATTTCTGGCAACTACTGATAGTAGGATGTCTCTTGTTGATAGTGGGAGATATTGAATACATTTCTAGAACTGGTGTTTTCAACATCTTTAGAAGTATTTTTAGAAATAATAGTAAGAGTAAAGGCTATTTTAACCTTACATCAGCATTTTGACTCCTGATGTTCAATATCAGCCACAACAAGACTAAAAGGGAAACACTTCTAGTTCAGATGGCTATTTTCAGGAAGATCACTCCATACCAGACATGTCAAATTTTACCACACTTATTAAATCCCTTGCTAATGCTGTGAGATTACACAGATTAGATTATCCTTGACTGGCAGTTACAGAATAGTCTGATAGGAACTTTTTGCCTAACAAAAGAATTTAAGTTCCATTAATAGCAATTGCAGCACTGTAGTTAAAAGAAAGTAGGTTTGTCTGATATTTTGTCTAAAATAGTCGGGGTAATTGATGATGAGAGAGAGAAGGAGAGAGGGACAGAGAGAGAACACCCATTATCTCAGTGATTGATATAGGCCTTTTTCTAATTACATCAGCCCTTTCCAGTGGAGACAGGTCATGGTACTTATAGATCTGCAGCTACAGGTTTAAGACTATTTGACAAATAACCATAATTTAAAATACAATTATTGAAAAGATAAGATGGATGCTGTACAACTTTTTCTCAACATGTAGGACAGCAAAGGAAGAATGGAAAGTTTTCCGCAGTTGTGAATATGACAGGATTATCTTTAGAGCTCTGTTTCACCACCATTAGAGAGGGGGAGATTTTAGTATTTTATAGTTGAGAGGATTTCCCCAGAATTATGTGAGGTGAGTGCATGTGATCCAAACAATACGAATGTAAAGATTAAATGCATGTAACTCCTCAGTCTTTATTACAAGACATTGCAAGGCAAGGCAAGGTTCCTAGGGACCTGCATTTAAAGCTAGAGCTTTCCAAAGTGAATGCAAAACTACAGCAAGTCAAACATTTAAGCAGTGTCATCATGAGTGATGTAACGAATGAAAATCTGTAACCTGGTAAAGGGTGGAGACTGATTTACAAAAATGTTACGACCTCTTATATTTGAGATTTGTATATTCAGAAACTTTGAAAAAAAAAGGATCTCTCAAGAATCTGGATACTAAGGTTCTTCAAAAAATCTCTCTGGTTACAAAATAAAAACAGATCTCTCTCCTCATAACTATTATATAAATTAAAAACCTTCAGTTAGTTTATCTTATAAACCGATAAATGCCCATAAATCTGGTTCTAGCCTATGAACAGTCCATGAACTGAATACTGGATGACACAAAGGAGAATGTGGTCAGCAAGAAAGTCACATCTCCCACTAATAGTATGTTATTAGCTCTCATCTAAAATAGGTGTTCCACTTTGAAACTCACTTTTCAGGTCATGTGGGAATTAGTTTGGGGTAGCAAAGGACTATTAATCATTCCCAGACAGGAAAGACTGAAATAGATGGAGCTCTTCAACTTAAGGGAAAGAAGACTGGATAGAGACTATGTAAATACTCTCAAAATGTTTGCTGCTACAGAAGGAAGAAAAACCCTCATTTATGTGCCTATGGCGAATAAAAAAAAATGAGGTTAAATTGAAGAAGGAGTGATTCAGCAATATACATGGGGAAAGCTTTTAAGAGGAAGTAAAAAACACTGAAACAAACTCCCTGAGGTTATTGTGGAGTTCTCCTTACACATCTCTAAGAACAAGTTAGACAACATCTGTCAGGAATAGCACTCATACTGTTCATCTTGCCCCAGGGCATAAGTAGGAACTAGACGAAGTGTTGAGTTTCTTCCTAGGCTTATTTTTATGACTAAAATAAGCAAACAGAATACTTCCTAGAATAAGGTTATTTAAGTTTGAAAATCATGAGCTAAAATTCAAATTATAATAGGTATTATTTAAGTTCCTTGAAACTTCCTCTCAGAGGTTTCACAGAAATTTCTGGTTATTTTGCTTCTATAAACTATGTTTAAAGATAATAAAAACATCAAACACAGTAGATATAAATAGGTCATGTGCTTGCTATGAATTTCTTGTTACAAATCCATATGTTATCCTTAAATCTGCATGTTTTGGTTTTCAAGAAAAGATACCCATAGAAGTGTTGTTTAAAGCATAATATTTATTTATTTATTGTCTGTTTGTTTGTTTGGAGGAAAAAAAACAGTAATTTTCACTTCTTCTTAATCCCTTTTCCCTTTTGTCTTCAAGTAACATGTGGGTATTTATTATATCTTGAATAATTTGGTTTTATTTTGTCTCTGTATTTTTGTTAAGGAATTAAAAAATATAAATGAAGATCCTGAAAACTTTTCCCAAAAGCTAAGAAGTATTTCTCATGAAAATATTTTTTGGCTCTAATAGTTCTTATTCCCATATAGAATCAGAATTACAGAATTAGGCAATGGTTTCCTTGGATTAGAAGGGACCTTAAACATCATCTAGCTGAAACTCCCCTGCCATGTACAGGGACTCCTTCCACTAGACCAAGTTGCTCAGAGCGCCATCCAACCTGGTCTTGAACAGTTCCAGGGATGGGATCCACAACTTCTCTGGGAAACTTACTCCAGTGCCTTACTTCCCTCACAGTAAAGAATTTCATCCTAATGTCTTGACTAAACCTTCCCTCTTTCAGTTTGAAGCCATTCCCCCTCATCCTTGTAGTCTCTCGCCATCTTTCTTGTAGGTTCCTTTAGCTAGTGAAAGGCCACAATTAGGTTACCCCAAGGTCTTCTCTTTCTAGCTGAACAATCTCAATTCTCTCAGGCTTTCCTTATATTAGTACGCCGGTGCACTGGCCAGGTCAGGAGAGCTGCAGCTTGTCCAGAGGTGCCCAACACGAGAGGAGGACACTCTGTGGCACTGTGTGCCTCGCTAGCAGCTCCCTCGCCCAGGCGGTGGAAGGCACGGAGCCACGCGCACCCGGGGCTTAGGGATTGCCCAAGCGTAGCCAGGCATCAATGAGTGAGGCAGCCCCTGGTCGGTATTCCAAGGGTTTATTGTAGAAACTCCCTCGAAGGGGTCCGGACATGGAGAAGGGGGGAACTTCAAGCCAGGGTGCACTTAAAAGGGGTACAGAGAAGTGGGTGGGGACGACATAGCAATGACCTATAGGAAGAAGGGAAGGGCGGGGCAGGTTTGGTTATCTTTTCTTAGGAGATACAGGGGGTGTCTGTCAACGGTCCATCAGACAGACCGAGCCTACATCAGGTCACAGGAGTTTAATGGGAGAAGCCATTCTCACAGAGGGGCATTTAACCTTTGGAGCCTGCCCACCAAACCTCTTTATCTGGGCTATGTGGCCCCCTGGGCATTACTGTGGTTGGTTCAGTCACCACAACACTTCCTCATAGAGGAGTTGCTCTATCCCCGTAACCATCTTCATGGACCTCCTCTGGACTCACTCCAACAGGTCCGTGTCCTCCCTGGGGAGGTGCTGGGGACCTCAAGGCATTCAGACATTCTGCTGTGATGTGTTTCACACAATGTAAAATCTCCTGTAACAATTCACAGTTTAATGTCACTTTCTGAAGTAAAAGGAATAAATATGTATTGTCCATGCAATGAATTTAGCTTTCACTGTATCTGAACTTCAGTATGATATAGAACTCAGGGTGAGACTTACTGGCCTGACTTCCATCTTAAGCTTCAGTTTCAAAGTAGGCCATAGACACTACTAAGATCAATCCACTAGACTAAATTTCATGGCTTTTAAAGACAGCTGGAGTATCTAACATGCAGGACACTGAAAAAGGCTCAAGGAAGACTATACTCTTCTAGTGCCACACCTGAGCACTGAAAAAATACTCCAGAATTCTTTACATGAGAATCATACCTTGATTTTTCACTCCTCCCTTAGGCAACTCTGTTACTTTGCACATTTCTCTCTGTGCCACACACATCCACAACAAAAAGCAGTCATGAAATTTTGGTCAGATGGGTTTTTTTCTTGCATCAGTGAACACACAGTGGAATTAATAAAGCCGATTAACCACAGCTCACAGACTGATATACATACATATATATATACAGCTAATTTTTAAGTCACAGCCTGGAAGTGTCTTATTTTGAAGATGTGGACAGATCCTCAAACCTCAAGGCTGAAATTGCTCCTTTTTCTAATTAATCTTCAAGAACAGGATAGACTTGAAATTCCACCATGGTTCTTAGGTGAATGGTGAGATTAGAACAGCACAGACCAGAAAGAAAAACATGTTGTTCCTACTTGGTGAGACAAGCAAGCAGCCAACTTCCATAGAGAAATTGACCACAAAACAACCTGCTCAATTTTGCTTTTCTCATATATACACATATGATAATGAACTCTTCCTGCCCATTCCAATGAATCAAATCCAAATGCTCTATTTGAGTCTAGGCTCTATTAGCTATTTTTTAATCATTTTAAACTTTTCAGTCTACACACGAAATGCTCATTAACACATTTTACTCTTGCTGGTAAATAGGAGCTGTCTAAAGATCTAAATTGTACTGAAGAGGAATCTTTACAATGCATCCTGCATCCTCTTGCCGCTATACTTTCTCTTTTCCCTTCCAAGAAAAAAAAAAAAGGGGAAAAATAAAAAAGATAGTGGACAAACCAGAAGAAATTTAGAAAGAAAACAAGTAATTAAACTAGAGGGAGACTTGTGGAATGGAAAGGAACCGAAAAAAAAAGAAACAAATTGAATCCAGAGCCGTAACAATTTGAATCCGCCTGCTTCAAATCGTAGGACCTATGACACACTCTATTGTGCAAAATAGAAGAGTTTTAAAAAAGCACAGGTTTCCTATTATGTCCATTAATTTCATGGTTTGTTGTTATTTTAAATGTAGGGTTAAATGTTCAGAAAGAAGAAAAATGAAGACGAAGAAGCATTGGTAAGAGGATAGCCTAAAAGTACCACAGAATTATTTCATTCAGGATGAAGAGTGGAGTGCGGGTGGGGGGGAGGGGAAAGGTGTGAAGATTAGAAGTCTGTTCTGTTCATGTGTTTGTTTTCCAAAGAAAATGATATAAACATCATTATTTAAGTATTTAAAGCTTTTCAGGAAGGAAGATCTAAGCAGTATATTTTCAAAAGAAAATGACACATCCTTCCAGTATTTAACTCTCACCTTGATGTACATCTCACCAGGTTCAAATGATTACAACATTGATACAACTTGGAGTGAATGCACGTTAAAACTAATGAGGCAGAGTACTCAGAGACGCTCTTTTTATTGGCTAGAAATGTTCATACAGTGGCTCTGTGTTTTTGAAATCTGGACTTCCCCATTGGCTCACACAATATTGCTTCTGAACCATTTCTGTCCTGTCATGACTCAGTGATGTCTTAAACATGTATCAGAGCTTCCTGAGCAGGATCAGGGATGACTCCCTTCACCCATAAGGAAATACAGACTTGAGTGTGAAATTCTAATGCTTGCAAATATGAGTTATGCTGGTGGCAATTCCTAGCATTTTAGTGCATCATTTTAATCCCTTTAAAAAGCTTTCATATTCTATCTTCCTCTATTAGACATATGCCACACTTCACCCACTTCCAAAGAGGATTATGAATAAATAAATCAATCCAAAAAATTCTATCCCAAACAGGGAGCTCTGAATTTTTTATTCTATCCCTATGCACTTTGTCACACTGGGATTCGCAGACTGCATTTCACTAAGAGGAAGCAATAAAATTTCTCCCAGTTGCACTTATTTGAAACTCATTCTTGGAAAAAATACCAACCTTGACCCAGGACTGACCCTGAAACAGCCCAAGAAAGAAAAAAAAAAAGCAAAAATTTAATGTTGGAGTTAAGACAAAGCTAATACTGTCCAACTGACACAATGCATAACACACAAAATCAACATTCAAGAATTCAGACCAAGCTTTTTTGTCAGCTGTGACACATCTGTCATCTGCATTGAGACATTCAAAGGACCTGAATGAAGCCCTTAACCTGATTTATTTTTACCTGTTTCAGTACTCTTTAGAATAGAATAGACATTTAAAAACAAATGCACATCTTTAGGCAGCCTATTTCATTGCAGCAATTCAGAGCAATATTCATGAGAGGAGGTCTCAAGGGTTACAGTTTTGTCACTGTGTGACAAAACATGTGGCTCATGGAGCCCTGACAACAAAGGGTGGTCCGCGTATATATGTGAACATATATTTACACACCGAAAGAAAAAACCCCACATCAAGTACTAACAGCTCAGATCCCTATTTCTTATTTGATGTCTAAAAAATGTTTTGAATGTGAACGAACTCGGTGCAAAAAATGGTCCACAGACTTTTAGCTCTATAGCTAAAGTAAGGAAGTTTAACATACATTTTATTCGGTATTTTAGGTGTTTAAGTGTGGTTTAGAATTGGGGAGAAAAGGAAATAAAAAAAGAACTTTGAGAAATTATGATCTAGCCTGGAGTACCAACACAATAAAAGAAAAGGAAATTGAACTTGGATTTGGGGATCAAGGACTTGGCTTGTCCCAAGAGCTACTAAGTGTCACCATCACTCAGGGAACTGTATCATTCTCTGATCTATCAGAACTATTCTTTTCCTCTGGCCAATTTGCTTTAAGAAAAGGGAGCAGTATGCAAAGAATTATTGTTCTAACATGTTCCTCAACAAAGAAAATCTTAGAAATTCTCAAAACAACTTGATTTTCCTGCCTGTGGACTTGCTTTGAACTGGTCCGTAAATTCTCATTATAGACAAAACATAATTTGGCTTTTAAAATTTATTTCCATTTGGTTCCTTTCAAAAATAAGGGAGACCTGTTCTTGGTGACACTGGGGGGAAGTAAAAGTCACACATCCACATATTCATTCCCAAAATGCTTAATATTTAAGGATTTTAATAAATAATAATGATTAAGGACAAAGGACACCTTCTCAGTAGAGAGCTTTAGTGTGAATATGAAGCCCAGTTTCCAAAAAAGTCTATTTGACTACTTGAATAGAGATCTTGATGTTAATTTTATCTCTAAAAGGTACAAATTTTACTCTCTCTACTTGAAATTGGATACTTCAAAGATTATGTGACAGAATAAGGAAATCATTGGCAAAAGGGAAAAAGAACGAGAAAAGCTGGCTCTCAAATGAATATAGAATATTTGCCTTTACCTAAAAAGTACCTTATTGGGGTTCTCATGCAATTATTCAACTCAATATGAGTTATTCACTCATCTGTAACTGAGGCCACATTTAAATCAAGATGATTTAAATCATTATCAGGATGATTTGGAGCAGAGATATCTATTCGTTTAGATCCACTTGTTTGCTTAACTGCCAAACAAATTGTCCTCTGAAAATAAATCATTAGACCCATGTTGTACTAAACTGTATTGCTTTCTCACTTGAACCTTTTAAATAAAACTGAAAACTAGAACCTTAATATATTGCATCATACAATTTACTTTTCAAATTGATAACTTCTACAGAAATTACTGTTTTTTATGCATCTTGTAAATGTTCCAATATTCAAAAGTTTGAAAACCTAGAAAAATCACTCAGTAATTTTGCTCCTTTTTCCATCAGAATAAGTATGTTGTTTTTTTAAAATCCATTGTGTAACAAAGAAAGGATTAGGAATGCAGCCTGGCAAGACACTACTTGTCCTCATTCCTTTCTTTTAAATTACTTTTGTGTGAAAGACAGAAATGACAACACAGAATAAAGAACTTCTTTTTTATTTACTGAATAGATACAACAATGTAGCTTTAAAAGCATCTTTGAAAAGGCTAAAATATTAGTTGACAAGAGGATTTGGATAAAGATTCTGATCTTGCTTTTGCAAGAATAAATGTAAATTCAGCACCTTCGGTGTACAGCAAATTATATCACAAAGTGGCCCCCAGTTCTGCAGCAGTCATCTGTTGTTGAGAGACAAAACAGCCACAGGGATTTCTAAGTAGCCTCTCCAGGGTTCATTTTCAACTAAAACTGTTCCAACAGAAGTTGATTTTCAACACTTGAAACAAATCTTCATTCTGAGGTGAAAAGCATAGGATAAAATGTTCATAAAGAAAAGTGTATATTTATGTGCAGTTGCATAAAACTAGCTTATTATGGCTATAAGAATTCATATATATGCTTTAATCATTGCTATAACTGCTCAGAATTGCTTAACAGAGGATTGAAATCAAAATAGACAATGAGTTTTACAATATCCTGTCAAATTTGGCTTCCACCTAGAAAAATCCATGAAATTTCAAATAAGTGGAATTGAACAAGATCCAGAAGACATAAATTGTCAAAATGAATGGATCCACTCCCTTCTGGAGTAGCTGGTACTTTTTCAGTACCTCTATGACATTTAGAACTGTTCACCTGCACAGAATTTCTTTTCAAATCTGTAGTTCTGATGATCCCAACAGTGGGAAAGTTTGCAAGAACTTTCTGTGCTCACAGATCTCCATTTTCCCACTTATCCTTTACCCTTTTAATTAAAAAAATAAAACACAAAATGAACCAAAAACCTCAAGGAAGGTTGGAGGAACTCTAGTCCCAGTCACAGAATTTTAGACAGGGATAAAAAAAAACAATCCAAACCTTCAAAATACCTCTTGCACGAACAAGAAGAGACAACAGTTTTTCAACACTGCAGGAGCATTCAACCTGTTCCAAATGCTGGACACAGCAGGTCCCAACTGGAGCATGTTCTCCCTGGAGGACTGCAGCCCAGGGCAAGGCCCACCTTGAGACAGGGAACCGGGGAGGAGCGGCCCAGAACAACTGGAAGGGACTGACCACAGCCCCATCCTGACTTTTCTAGGTTTTTCTCGTTTCTTTCTAGTTCGTATCTATTTAAGCGAGGGAAAATGAGTATTGGTGCAGTAATAGAGAGGGGCTGAGTCACAGATGTTCTGCAGTGCTGCTGTTTAGCAGCTGACACAGATGCACGCCTTGCTAGAGGGGAAGAGTTCACTTTCATGGATGCAATTAGTCATATTTCATGACCCGAATTATGCTTAGAATTATGCTCATATCATGAAATATTCAGATTATACAAAAGATATGAGATCTGATTCTCTGCTAAGTTACTCTGCTTTAGGTCTGGTAAGTGTCTTCTAATTAACACTTGTCTCCATGAAAGGAAAATGAGGTCCGTACTTATGCATCTAGCTAGATTAGTTTACATTTTCTTAGATTAGGTGAAATTGTCTAATGCATATGTAAGAGCTATGAGTAGAGGGCCACAGTAATGCTAACATATTACTGCTAATAAATCGTCTTCTATACTTAAACAAATTAAGCTCTCATCAGCTGGTACATAATAGTTCCATTGTCATTGACTTAAAAATAAAATGACCTGGTAGCAAGGAGACACTTTTGCTATTGCCATTATCTGGTACTGAAAAATGTGAATTACTTGCAGGCAGCAGAGGGTTCCACTTGCAATTAAATTAGCACTAGTGGACATTTCACCCACATCCAGAGAGATCACTGGAGAGGGGAAAAAGACAGATTCTAATTTATCAAAAGCTACAAGTTCTTTGTGAAACAGACAGGTTTAAGCTATTCTTGTCCATTTTCTGAAACCCACAGGAGCTTGAAAATTATCTGATAATCTAACTGAATGATTTATAACTCCCTTTTGGCCCCATGCAAGGATTTGCCCCCAACAATTAATCTTCCTGGATATAATTGGAGTTAAAATTAAAACTACATTACTCCTCAATTCATTGGGATGAACTTGGCATGGACTTGTATAACAGCTTCAGGTAACATAACCATTAACAATGGCAAATGATATCAAGTTGGGCTGGCCAAAAATGAAAATGAGGGAGGGAAAATTAACACAAATAACAACCTTTTATCAAGACATCAATACCTTCCAGCTGCTCATTTCTATGGTACCAAATTGCTGCAGTAGCAATTACCTGATATTGGTAAATGAAGCAGTTCTTAAGCCCCAGAGGTATAAAGCACAATGTAATTCAAGAAAAGTCACTAGAAAAAGTAAATTTCTGGTCCCCATTCAAACCTAAGGAAGAATCAACAAAACTTAAAATGGATTAAGAGAGAGACCCAGGCCTGTTCACAGGCTGCAGGGGATCCTTTTGGGTGCTTAAGAAAACAGCTTTTTTGGCCAATTGCAGAGGAGAAGCACAACGTGTAAGTCTTTTCATGAAAGTCTTGTGTATTTTGAAAACAAGATTTCACTGCAAAAAAAGCACAAACAATCATAGAAGGGTTAACACTTGAAGAAGTGCCTTCAAAAGGGAGACTGCCTTTTTTCCTATGACAGTGTCTTGTGAGGAAACCCATCTCAACGCTTCATTGATAAATTTTGTTGCTTAGCTTGTTAAGTACAATTTTCTTCCTTTTCTTCCTCAGTGGGGTTTCTCAATTAGAGTATCACAGACAGTCTGTTTGCCAAATTATGGGCATTCAGTGCTATTTTAGATACTATGAAATACATTCCTGACACTTTGCTTCAGTTCCAGAAGAACATAGGTACCATAGAGAACTGTTATCAAAGCTCATGGTCTCAGGTATTTTGTATACTCTGGCATAAATCAGTCTACAGACTGGGATTTAGGTCACTAATGTTCACATTTCAGCCATGTCAGTCAGAATAGTTATGACAGATTGTCCAACAGAGGAAAATATTACTTGGACTTTTTGGAGGAATGTTACTTCCAAAATAGACAACAGTGTTAGCATTTACTCTGAAATCTTACTTGCCTCATTTTCTCACTAGTGAAATGGAGTTAAACTCCCCCATATTCTGCAGGATAAATTCCTTATCAGTGAGCTCCTGGGATATGTGAGAACCAGAACCAAAGTGATACTGGTATAGGTTGAGCTTTCTTCTCTTGGACTGGTTCATGGCTGGTCCATAATGGTTTGGGCTATTCCATTCAGTGTCAGCTGGGATAAGCGAATATTGTGTTACATTTGTGTAGCACAACATGACATGGGGCAGAAATAGCAGCTGCAGCTCTGGAAGCTGCAGAGCCATTCCTTCTGTGAGCATCCAATGTGATCAGAAATGGTTTTTGTAGAAAATGTAGGGGTGTCTGTCCAGTGCTGTGCTGGATATTGTAGACTTATGCTGAAAGCCCCATCTCCCATCGCTCAGAGGTGGCGAAGAGCATTCCTTGCAGCACTAGCATCATTACCAGGCTGTAGATAACACACTCTTTTATGGGGGGTTTTAATTCAATTTCTGCTGCTTCCATTGTTTGGCCTTGCAGTTTTGTTAATTCCCCCCCCCACCACACCCCCCTGCCATGCTACCGGTTACCCTACACATTTAGAAACCCCCTGAGGTTTCAGGTGTGCCATAATCACTTTTTTCTTAGGTTATGTATTTTCAGTACAGGAGACCGTCCAGGAGGAATAGGCTGCTAAATGAACGCTCTGTTGATGTTACATCTTCTGTTTCATGCCAAGACAACACAAACTCCCACTGTGTAGTTTGAGCTACATCCAAGCCCTGAAGATTAGCAATTCCAGGTGTAACAGTATCAGGAATTAAAGACTTCAGCTTGACAATATAATTCCACATTATTTTTTGTCAATCTTCATGCAGCTCAATTATCACCAGCAAGCACTCTATTTTTGAGAAGCATGAGAGGATTTACAGGCCCATAACAATGGGAGCAGTACTCAATTTGGAAAATAAATAAGGGCACTATTAACAGAAATCCTCTTTGAGATTGGGACGCAGCTTTATGAACACAAAAGGCTAATCCTTAAAATACAGAGGTAGCCTTCTGAATACTTTCTTACCAGTAACCTCGCTGTGGACAACAGTTCTCTCTCACAGAACCTCTCACCACTAAGAACAGCTTTCCTATGTTCTCCAAAATAAGAGACACTAAAAACTAAATGGCAGAAAAATTGCTTTTTTACCCAAGGAAATATGTTCCAGAAAGCCGAAGTGTGGCAGCAGTGGGAGCTCTTGTTGGTTTGCTGTGTATTATAATATGTCCACTACCAACAAATAGTGGCATTGTCAGGACATTAATAAAAATGTCATAAACATGAAATAATTTCTCATGCATCACAGGACTCAGACACCCAACTACACTCCCTTCCTTTGATTTGGGTGCTGTACATGTCTGTAATAAGAAGGAGACACATAGAGGTAAAAACATCACAAGCCAAGAAGGTAAAATAGACCAATACTCCTACTTTCTTTTAAGAGTGGAGAATAAGAAGAAGGCAAATTTTAACAGTCAAGCCTGCAAAACAGATTTGTGCAAACTGTGTCCGGAGCAGTGTATAAGTTATTTGTTAAAGGTCACACATGAAACTTCAGGCAGATGTAGCAATGAAGCTCATTTCTGAAGATATTATTTGGTCCCTTAAAGAGCACTGGAGCGTTTTGGTTCCCTTTGTCATACTTTCTGCCGGTTATCATCCAGGGAGAGGAACGGAGTGGGTTGGCTTTATTGAAAGTCTCTTTTCTGGAGAGGGCAGTACTACAAATGTCCGTTGGAGGTCAGAAGACAACCCTTGATCCTCCAACACACCTGAAGAATGGTGATCCTTGTCACATCCTGAATACATTTCAAATTGGAAAAGCTCCGGAGGTACATAAGATGTACCTTTGCTGAGAAGAGGAAATGAACTGGGGAAGATTCTACCTCACTGTGTTCCCATTTGGGTGTTTTCCCCTTTTACTTCTCTAACAACAAAGGATTGTAGTGAAGCTTTACCAAATAATGAAGACATATGACATAAGGGAATGAAAACTGCTCAAATTGTCAACACATTTTGTTTTGCTGCTCAGTGTAAATCTTTTCTTTGCAGATGCAGATGTTATTCATTATGTTGTAGATAAATTCAGAAATGTGGTTTACACTGATTTAGCATTGTACTTAATTGGTTTTAAATCTAATGCACTGCAATAAGCCTTAAGTGCTACTTTGCTGTGAAATTTAAAAGTGAGCAGTACTGTAATTCTGCTTTGGTAGGATTTCTCTGCAAGCAAATATGCTTCAATTCAACAGCCTCTCACTGGGAATAAAACAACAAAAAATCCACTTAAAATGTAGCTTTCTTAATTGACCTTGGTTTTTAAAACTCACATTTGAGGACTGTGTTATTAGTGGTGTTAGGTCTGAGAGACAGATACAACGGCAAATCTCAAATCATAGCACTTAGCATTGAGCTCCTTATAATGCAAAAAAGCCTCAGACTATCAGCGAGTGACAGCTGGTGAGCCAGAGCAGAGTGTGTTCTGGAAGCACAAAGGAAAACAGCACAAAATGCTGCTGGTGTTCTGCGAACCTGAATACCGTACCTGTAACTCCTGCTGCCTACACCTGGACTGTAAGCATGAGGCCACTCTTCTCCTTAATAATAGATAGTCTTTAATTGGACCAGATGGAACTAGGTGGTCTTTCAGGTCCCTTCCAACCCAAGTCATTCTTTGATGCTGATTGAGAACTGAGATACTTTTTCAGGTTGGATTTATGTGCTATCACTTCTAAATCCATCTCCCAGAACACATTTTCCATGCACTTGAAATGTCAAGGATATTTATTTTAACTGCTATTTTTCAGAGAATAACTGTCCTGAAGATGTGGCATATAGCTACCAAACATCCTAATACAGCAGCCCAAATATTAGTCTTCATCTCTGTTCCTGAAATTCTCTTCTGCTTTCATCTCCAGCCCAGATGTTGAGGACTTTGATAAATTGTCTTTCTAAATTAATCTCTCTGCATAATCCACCTCCTAAATGGAAATTAGAACCTTTTCCCCTTTTAAAGAAACATAATGGCTCTTCTGTTTTCAAATTACTTCTTTTAAATATCACACTTCAAAAATCTTCATCCAAATTCAAGTAAAACTCATTTTAAAACAAACATTTATATTTTTGTCTCCGTAAGTGATTTGTATAATATGCTTGCTCATAATGTTCTTAATAACTTTTGAGTGGTAACCATCAAGTGCTTCATTTTTCTTGTTCTCAAACTCAGGAGTCTGATCCTTGTAATAATCTACGTGTATGACACTCTATTCCATTACCTCATTTTTCCTTGTAAATTATAAAACTTTCCAAAATAAGGCTAGGACATGAAGGGGGAAATACAACCTCATTTATTCATAGTGCTAAAGAAAAGACAAGGCAAGTGACATTCTCTCTTTGAAGACATTTATAAGAATTTTAGTAAGGATTCAAGGTAAGAACAACACAGACTAGAACTGGAACTTGGCTGTTGTTGATGGCACCGGAGCTTTGGCCACCGCGTGAATGCCAGACCTGTGTAGAACCTAGAGATGATTGTTCACAGAAGTACCTACAACAGTAAAGACGGCGATTTCTATCAAAAAGATACTGGATGCCTTGAAGTCAAACCATCTGAAAGCAGTTTTATCTCATTCTAGAAGCCTGGAATGTGAGCGAGCCGATGTGGACGTCCCAAACAATGACAGCTGGCTGGCTGTGGAGCCAAGGTTTGTTGGTAAGAATATGCTGCAAGAAAGACCAAGTTTTGGGCTGGAGAAGGGGCCCATATGGAATAAGCATGTTTCCCAAACTCATTTTGCTGACAGTTACTTATGGGCAGAAACTGCTTTTTAACTTATGGTCAATCAGGGAACTCCTAGAGTAAATTGGTTTATAAAGAGAGAGGACACTTTTCTTTCCTCTTTTCTCTTTTCTGAGATTATCAGGCAACAGCATAACCTCTTATATTTAAATTCTAAATTTAATTTTCATGTTTTGTTGTTTGGTGTGTTGGGCTTTTGTGGGTTTCTTCAGGGAGTTTGTTTAGATAAATGTCATTATACATCTCAGGAAATAGACAACAACTTGAAAACAGCTTTTTGTTATAGCGACATGAAGTGGAACAATTACCAATTTTAAAAGTTCCTTGGACATCTTAGTATTCCAATTTACATGCAACCTTCAGAGGAAGTGAAGAATATTCTCTGACTTACAAGAGAAGCTTATCTGTTAGTTTTCAGTAAATTTCTTGGTATCTTACAATGCTTCAGGGAAATAAAAAGCAAAAAAAGTCAAGTACAGCCTCCCAGCAGCACAATTTGCTTTAAGTAGTGCCAGCTCTGCAATATGAGCCAGCTTTTTTCAGCTTATTTTTTGTCAGTAGAAAACAAAAGTACCTGGATAATCCCAGACACAAACTGTGTACATCCCAGTCTTTTCCCCTCATCCTCAAATCTGATCTCACTTGCCAGTGTGCTCATTTCCATGTTCTCCAGCCTGCATCACTGTATTAACTCTGCCTCCCTCACTTTCCAACATCATTCCTAGCTGCAGCTATCAAAACACATGGGCAGAGTTGCATTCAGTAGCAGCAAAGTTCATCACAGTTACTAGAAACAGGGATTATTCAAGGATAACAGGGGAAAACGGATTATGCATTTCAGTTCATGACTGTGATTTAGTGAGCAAAACCTAATTAAGAGTACTATTGACCTCTGTTAGTGTGCATTTTGAATAGATTATTGATCATCTGTGTTACAAAAATGTATATGCTGATTAATGGCAAATATTCATAACAAACTCTACGATTACTGAAAATTAATTTCTCGTGAACATTATAGACCTTTTGTAAATCTGCATTTTTATGTGATATTCTATAAAACAGGTATAAAAATTTCAAGCTGAGATTTCTAATATTGCTTTTCAAAGTAAGCCTAAGGGAATATTGCCATTAGCAGTTCATTGATACAAAACCAAGCAACGTAAGTAAAGGCACAAACCAGGGCACGTACCAATTTCTGCCATGGGCTTTTTCCATGACAACACCCATGTCTATGCACACATCTCTGTGTCTTCTCTCTCTGCAAACTTTCCTGTGCTATCTCCAAATCAGATGGAAAATATCTGAGAAAAGAGAAAATTTAGCCTTGATCTACCCTCAGGACACAAGCTCAGAAAAGTCCTGTTTCTTTAATAATAGCAGTCCTATTTTCTTAATTCCCAGAGGAAATGCTGGTTGGTAGTACCTCTTGGACAGTATGTTTCAGAGATGGTAACTTATTAAAAGTAGTTGGAATATTTTAAATGTCTGTTCTATAGAGCTCTAGTTCTGGCTTTTCTTAGCTTCAGCAGGTGTTCCTGAGTTGGCAAATTCAGCAAAACAGTAGGAACACCATATTTTATTTTTAATTAAATCTGATTTTTAAGACAACATTATTAAACTGTGTTGGGAGCTGGAATTTTGCAGATGATATGACAAAGCCTTTCAGTCTAACCATGCCATGAAGGTATATGTGGTTTGCTGGCTAATGTGCTTACAAAAAGAAAATATTCCTTGGTGTTTGGTATCATGGAGGGGATTCACATAATGATGTTTGAGTGTGATTGCTTGTCCCCTTTTCTTTTTTCTCTATAGTGTCTGTGCAACAACAAATGGGACATATAAGGCTGGTCAGCCAAAGTATTGTAAAGTCTGCATAGGGAAATATATAATTGAGCAGGTTCAAGGGTACCTTGGGGTATCCCTCTCTCTCAACACAACTGATTCCCTCTCAAATCAGCCTAAAAGGTGCTCCTATAGGAAGCCAGTGTGTATGTACCCTCAAGTCCCTCAAAATGTCTCATACTTTGAACACAACCAACGTTTTGCAGACATATTTTTTCAAAGAAAAACAGTCAAATCTTCCATACCTAAGATATAGAGAAATCTAACAAGTAGGTATCAAAATACATTTTTATTTATGGAGAATTCACACTAAGGTAGAAATTCCAGCTTTCCTAATGCCAATAGAATTTTGCTATTAGCTTCAATGGAATCAGGATTTAATGCTCGGACTTAAAGTTCCTCTCAGCTGTTAGTAGGCCTGAAATGCTGTCATCTGCATTTTTTATTCTTCTGGTCCATTTGAACAATGTGTGACAGATATGCTGAGTCCTCATCAAGGGTGTTTAAAGAAACATATTTTTGAACTGATCATTTAAAATGATCAAAGTTTTTAGAAACAGGACACTGCAGCCAAGATTTACAGCTCAGGAAAGTACACTCATTTTTGTGGAGGTGTCCTAAAGTTATTCAGATTTTTAGAAGATCTTGACATGATTTCAAATGCATATTATATACTTTTAATGGCATTTGTTGCATAATAATTCCAGCCACAGTAACTCAAGTCAATATCTAATATACCTATTATTAGTTCTTGATATAGAACAGAAATAGCTTACTAGCATTTTCTTACAAATTCATTAAAATATGCTATTTTGGTTAATCACATGGGCATTTTGATAGGTTCTTTTTACTTGTTTTTATAGTATAGTATTTAACACCTTGACTGCTATACTACAAAATCACAGCAAGATGTCTACACATTTCTGCCAACAGGCACCTTAAAGATGGCACAGACATAGTCTGAGAGATGAAAATATATTTGCAGAGGATAATGCAATTTTTTTTTAAACTCAAATCTGATTATTAAAGGCTTTGATAAAAATAAAGGACATAATACAGGTGAGTAAAAAAATGTGTGTTTAATTTTTGTAACAGAAAATACTGTAGGGCAAATAATCATTCTCATTTCAGATTTGTGTGGAGAAGAGTGAAAGGCAGACAGTTTTTAAAGAAAGACAGGGTATAATGTGTAAAAGGAACAAAAATACTTGGAAAGTCTACCCAAGCTTCAACTGTGTTTTTCTTCTCTTGAAGAGTTTAATGAACCTGAGGCAGTCAGTCAGCAGAAACTCTGTACAAAACCTCTCCCTGATCCTTGGATCAGCCTGTAAATGCTACTAAGGTAAGCCAAACACACTGCTATTAGCAAAATGACAGCTTCACTCAGGACTTTCCAGAACTGATTGTGGCCTTAAAGTTGTTTCAGTTGCAGACCTGATCAACAGTGAGAAAAAAAAAAAAGCATAATGATACCCACAGAATAATTTATTGTCTGTTTATTCTTGGGGGAAAAAAAAAAAGAAAAAAAAAGGAAAGAAAAAGTAAAGAAGTAAAGCAGAAATAATTTTATAATTTTTGGAGTTTCCTTAATATATGGAATGGGAAAATGCCCATGATGATAAATGAGATCACTGCTGTGTTAATCAAACTTTTTTTATTTTCTTCTTTCTCTTTTGGATCATATTCTGGAAATGCAAGATGCTCCTTCAAACTCTCAGTAGCTATTTAGGATTTTAAGCTGTTATATACCCAGTCTCTAGCAGAAGTCCTCTAGTAACAGCTAAATCATCAACTAATGGCAGAGTGCAGCTCACACAACGTATCACTTAGTATGTGAGTAGTCACAATAAAATCAACAACCTTACTCTCAGAGGAAATTACAATTCAGTGTAATGGCATACAGCCCATAGCATCTTGGAAAAGCGAAATCAAGATTTCTGTCTCAATAATAGTCTCATTTGTTCCATGAAAAAATTTATGAGATTTGAGCAAATATAGAATAATTATGGACTCATAGAATGTTTTGGGTTGGAAGGAACCTTAAAGACAACCTATTTCCACCCCCCTGCCATGAGCAGGGGCAACTTCCACCTGACCAGGTTACTCAAGGACACATCCAGTGGGCCTTGAAAGCTTCCGGGGATGGGGCACACACAACTTCTCTGGGCAACATGCGCCAGTGCCTGACCACCCCCACAGTAAAGAATTTAACTACCTCAAATTATTTTTAATAGCAGACATAATTTTTAAGCACCTCCTAAATCCCTGTTTTCTATTTCAAAAAGTTCCTTGCTGAAAAAAAACAAAAGAAAAAAAATAAGAGTGTAAACCTTTGGATATCTAGCAATATGCAACTGTATCAGGAATTTAAACCTATTTTTTATAATGTACCCAATTTTATCTGTCACAATTTTCTCTTTCAAATGTATAATTACAACGGCTAACATAACACTCTCACTAATTTATACCATAAACACAGATGATCTGTCACAGAGCAATCTTTGCATAACACTTCTTAGACAAAATTCTAACCTATTAAAAAAGTGTGAATTGCATATGCCCACTTTCTTAAAATAGATTGTGTAAAAATTAATGTGTTTTAGCTAGTTGAGGGGAAAGTTACTGTTTATTATTTAAAATGCGATACTGTTTAGAGGCGGCCTCTACAAAGTATATGGAAGGAGAACTGTTGTCAGGTTTGCTAATCAGGACCTTAACTGTATTGTCTTAAAAACAGATATTTTGAGAAAATTATTACAGTCTATCTACATATGTGGACAAGTTTTATATATGTGTATATACAAATATATATATATATTTTATATATATGTATATGTATATATGTATTAAAAATGTTCATATAATGCCTCACTGACTTCCTCTGGCAACTATATCACAAGCTTTTTAATGAATACACTAAATTTGTTTCTCAGAGAAGTCATGGATGTGTCCAAGGCCACCCCGGACGTGTCCAAGGCCAGGTTGGATGGGGCTTTTGATCTAGTGGAAGATGTCTCTGCCCATGGCAGGGGGTTGGAATAAGGAAATCTTTTAAGGTCCCTTCCAACTCAAACCATTCTAGGATTCTATGACTTTTTTATTTTTTACGGTATAAACACTGCTTTTTAAATAATAGTATAAACATTGAATTTTAAATAACAGAAGTTTTGTCCAGGTTCGACTCTCAATGACCCCTGTTTTAGAGCTGCAGCTCTCCACTCTCATCCCCAGACCTCTGAGACTCTGGCTACTCTGTGTTAACATCTGCCTGACTGCTCTGATTGGCAAGAGGGGGCTGGATGTTTGGTACCATGCACAATAAGGCTCCTGTCTGTCTGCATGTGAATTCTTGCAGAAACAGAACACAAACATGTAATGACATCACTCTGCCTTCTTTAGGTTACTATGTTATAAGTGCTTTTCTTTTTATCTGCTGTTTAGAGACCAGTTTTTAATCAAATGGACCTGCATGCCAATGCCTCCACTAAAACTCTGCTCAGCAAATACCCTGTATCTGTCCTTTACTCATCCCTTATCCATTTACTGTTGTAGTCCACTGAAAGGATTCCATTAATTTTGTGTTTGTCCAATGTATTTTGTCTTTCATTAGGACACTGCAAAAACAAGGAAATTAATACTTCCAAGGAAAGGAACAACATCTGTAAAGAACAGGTCATCACAGGCTATTAGATTGAAGAGCAGATAGGCACCAAACCCTGTACAGCACAATTTTCTTTACTTACAGCACTAAAAGGGAATTATGTGCCTGTTGTCTTGGGGTGATTCTATGACCATACTGTATTCCCCATCGCCTGCTTCATTTCTAGTGTACCTTTAAATTGCAAAGGGGGGAGAGAGAAGCCGAGAGAACTCTTCAAAGCGGCTAGCTTGACCTTGTAACTAGAATGTTTGCATTCTTTTCTCTCCCAATTCTGACAACATTTGTTGGTTGGAGGAGTTTTGCTCTCTAGCTTCTTTGGCTCTCAGCGGAGAAGGGACTGTGATCTGCCTCAGCGGCTTCTGTTCCTTTTTGGGCTGTTTTTGGCTTGCTTTTCATCCGAGACCAGCTCCCATCTCCGGACCTGCTCGGCGGGCCCCTCCAAGGGGGAGCGTCGGACCCTGCCTGGCCCGGCCCAGCTCAGGACTGCAGGTTTTACCTACAGAAAGAACTCTAAAGTCCATAGTCCTCTTTTAGGGGACAGAGGAGGGGGTTTCAATATCCTTTTTTCCCCGTGACAGCGGGGGACTGTGTTTGTTAAATAAATAGGTTTTTTTTCACTTTCACTCGAGAAATTCTTTTCCCGAACCCGTGGGGGAGGTGCTGCCGGGGCCTGCTTGCCTGGCAGGCAGGAGAGAGAGAGAGAGAGACGCCCCTCTCGGGTTGTTTCCTCCTGGATTTTTGTCCAAACTGGCACACCTGTGTAGGAAAGTAGACACCTAGACACTTTCAAGAGCCACATTCAGTGAAATTCCATGGACATTTGAAGGAAATGGAACTGAGAATTAAAAATAAATAATGAGCTACATCCTCAGAACACCACACTCACAGACATATTTCTCCTTTTCTTTTTTCTGCATGGTTTGTGTTTTCAGCTTCTCCCTTTTGACCAAAGAATATTCCTTCTTACATCTAGAAGTCTGATGCATTAATTGATAAGACATTTGATGGGCTAAATGCCCAGAAATGTGTGGATGTCCAAAATATCTCTCAGCCGAGAGCCTGGCTTTGCCTGACATGCTTTGGTAGTGGCCAGGGAAGGAATGTCCGTGTGATAGGAGCTGAACTGCAGAGGAAAGCAATGGTATTTCCCAAATGTAGCTTCAAATCAAAGTAAATTCTTGCAATATTTGCTTGTATTTAACATCTGAGAAGACTGTGATTGAACTGGGAATGAATTCTTGTACCTTTAGAATTCATGTGGTGTCATCAAGACACTGAAGTCAGAAAGGTCAAGGGGCAGGCATTGTTGTTTTTTGCATTATTTAACTCACACTTTACAGAACACAAAACAGTCTTCCTTTCATCTTGCTGAGAGCTTAAGAGGCTGTTTCAATGTGGAAAAGACAGGAACCAAGGCCAGAAAAGCCTCTTTGATATGGCCTCATCACCGACACTGTGTTAGGGCAAGAGGGAAGCCACACCAGCACTGTAGAACAACTCCCCCAAATTTCATTCAGCTACACAGTACGGACAATGACAGTGTTGGAAACGTTGCCACCAGAAACAAAGACAGTTTGTTCAGGATTGTACTTTGAAAAGATAAGTGAAACTCCTAGGGCAGGGGAGAAAACTAATTTAAGACATCAAATGGTGACTCAGTTGCTGAAGTACAAGCTTATGATGATTTAGATTGAACTGACTGGAACTCGGGATGTACTAATCTCCCTTTTCATTGATAATAAGCTT
This sequence comes from Callaeas wilsoni, assembly GCA_013398955.1. Classification (NCBI taxonomy): domain Eukaryota; kingdom Metazoa; phylum Chordata; class Aves; order Passeriformes; family Callaeidae; genus Callaeas; species Callaeas wilsoni. The sequence goes on from VWPU01008942.1 coordinate 28,722, forward strand.
ACAATAAATGTCTGATTTTTAGATGACTGAAGTTTTATGGGCAGGTTCTGTCATAAATCACAAAAGATTGGTTTATGCTGCAGTCAAAAGCTATGTAAACACAACAAAAGTAGTTTGTATTCTGCTACACCAAAATTAGGTCAAATATAACTACTTAAGCTTCTGTAGGACCTTTGGCAGCACTATAAGCTCATATTTCAGCTTTCTGTGCCCAAGTTTCTTACTTATAGAATGAAGATAAACTTTCTTCATTTGTGAAATCAGCAATTTTATATGGACAATCAGTAGTAAGTGAGATCCTAATCTGTTCTAGTTATATGAGATACATTAATTTGTTGTCAGTTTAAACAAAACAAAGTAAGAAATCAATATACATTGCATAAGGCATGAGTAAATTGCTCATGACTTCGCTGGCCAAGCTTCATGTTAGAAAAGGGAGATTCTTATAATTTGCTTAATGTTTTTCTAGTCATCAGTTCCCATCTTGCTTGTCTTCAGCCTAATACTGTCTTTTCACTTCACAAATTGCAATATTGCTAACACCTAGTTGACTACCTGTTCTTGTCATGGAGAAGTCTTCTGTCAAGTTTTAGCTTTTTCCTTGACATTTCTCCATCTGTGATGTCTCTTTTCTGTATTACAGTGTCATTCTTGCCTTTGTATTACGGTGTCGCACATCTTTTTTTAAAATATTCCACCCATGGTAATCAAGATTTTGAATCAATTTACATGTCTTTATATTTATATGTAAGGAAAACAAAAACAGTAGGAAAGAAGAGAAAAAGAGATGATGCAGTGTGTGACCTCATTATTTAAATAAAACAGAGTTTACTTGCAGAGAATGATGTCCCTTTGTTCTCATTCACACACAAATAAATTACTGTTTTCTTAGTCTTTGCTAATTACATTGTTTGTGGCAACGGGCAGTCTCTTAGTTTAATACATTTGAACAGTAGAAAGACAATGACACCCAGTCTCTAAAAATTCTGGGATTAGCAATTGTCATAAAACATAATTTAACAAATTTTAACCATCTGTGTTTGGCTATACTGCTATGGTTTTGTTGTCACACTTCAGCATATTCCTGCATTTATTTGAAGGGTTAGACCATAGATTTGGAATGTAAATTTTTTTTTATTGAAAAGAAAAAGTTTTTTAGCCCATGTATATTTGCTGTTGTCAAAAGCAGGTGACTTGGTGAAGATTGAAATGTGACTACACATTCTGTGTTTCTTTAGCCAGAACATTCTCAAACAGGTGAGGCTGACTTAAAAAAAGCTGAATCCTTTCTTTCTATTTTTTCCCACTGTAACAGTTTGGGAAATGCCATGGGTATTTCGACTGGTCTTTGCAAACATGACAGTGTCACGAACTGCACTCTGTTGCAGTGGGATAAGAGCAGAGGTGCTTTATTGTTTTGTTAAGGGATCACCGTGAGGTGTCTGGGGCCAGACCCTTCTCTGCTTCTCTCACTTTGTTTTCTGAAGCTTAAAATAAGAGAGGTTGTGTATTGCTGACATATATGCTGGCAGTTATAGCATGTTTAACTCTTCCAAATGATAGGTAAGGTACCCCTAGCCAAGAAAAAAAAAAATCCATAAAAGATTTAATTGCCAAATGTATAGAGAAATCACTTCATCTTTATGCAACATATACAAATTCACTTAAGGAATTAAATACTTAATGATTCAGGATTAGACAATTTCCAATCTCTGTTACCTCCCTTTGTGAAGTTCTTTGGAGACTATACAGTGCCTCTTGCACAAAATTAGTAATTGCCAGACATAGTCATTTCTTAGTAATTACACATCAGATGGCAAGTTCCTTGGAGCAAGCATCAGCCGCCGTGGCCTTTTCCGGGAAAATGCACAGGAAACACTTGGCTAGAGAGACAAAAAATGAATACAAATAGTCATAAATAATAAATACCAGCAAATGTCAATGTTTGGGGGTAGCTATTTATCTTCTGTAAAACCACATAACTTCTGCCAGCTACAGTAGGATGACATCAGTTTGCACAACAGAAAGTCAGGATTCTATCGCAAAAGGGACTCATTTCACCCACTTTTCCTGCTCTACTCATCACCTACACATGAATACAATACTTCAAGAAGAGGAAACTAATTAGTTTTCTTGGTAGGGATGTTCAATACATTATAGACATTCTATATCACTTGGGCCAATGACCATGCTTTGCTCCTTGATTCCAACATAACAGAAATAACGCCTTGCATGCCTCAGGTGCAATGTATCCATGTGTCAAAAGCATCTCCAAATTGCTGCTATGTGATGAGGAACTCACTGCACAGCTCTCTGTACGTTCCCCAAGCACCAAGTGTTCTGCAGCTGAAGTTACAGCCTGTGCTGCTCTGATGTTGCAGTAATGATGCACAAAAGTGCAGCTGTTATCAAGCCTCTGAGTACTGTCAAAAAATGTTATTTTTGCCCTTTTGTCTTTTTTTGCAGTGTCACTGTCTGGAAGAGAGTGCAAAGACTTGAAAGGGATTAAGGGCCCTCTTCCTCTGTAGTTTACCTAACAACAGAAGACTATTACTGATCTAGGATATGACAAGAAAGAAAGCCTTAAACCCACTTAAAACAAACAAAAAGAGTGCCCTGCACTCTTCAAAGACTGAGTTACACAAAATTATTTTTTAAAGTTAAAGAAAATTTCACATGGACTGACACATATATTTCCATTTCTCACTGAGGCGATTTGAAACAGCCTTGGTGCTAAACCCAGAAACGAGTTCATAATGGAATTCTGACATGCAGCATTTCTTTGAAAAGTTTGAGAGATACTGCCATAATAAAGATAAGATCCCTGTAATTTTGAACACTTTTTCCAAATTTCTTTCATCTGGGATTTAGTTCTTGTGGCCTATCTACATTTTCCAAATGATTGTTAAGGATTAATGCTGCCAAAAATGGTTATGAGCAAGCTCTTTACTAAAAATCAAAATAATTTCAATTAATAAATTGTTTTATTGGCACAATGCTAATTTACATTAGGCAAAGATTTGTTCTTAGGGTAGTGCTGGGAGTTTCTATCTGACATAATCTAAACTCCTCATGATTTAAGTTAGATTGGTCAGCCTGGTTCTAGACATCATATGAAATTAGCACTGCTGCTTTTCATGGGGCTTTGATGATCAGTTCTCTACCTGTGAAATCAAATTCACATGACGAGTCTTCATTTATGTGTTCTTCTTTGTGCAAAACAGCTCAGGAAGGTTGAGGGACTGGTGGAGAATGGACTGAGGTGAGCAGGACGAGTTCAGAGGCATTGAGAATATGAGCTGAGAGGAAACACTGAAGAAATCATGACTGCTTACTTTAGAAGGACTAAGACTGAGAGTAGATGTAAACACACATGGAATATAAGAGGAAATATAAAGGACATAACCCTCAATCATATCTGCTCTGGTTAGCAGTTCAAACACTGGACATTAGAAAACTGATGTAGGGTAGAGATGGTGAGGCACTGGAACACTTTTTTGAAATCATCATTGCTAGGGAATTTTAAGAGGAGGCTAGGAAAAAAGAGGTCGGGAATGGTATGAGCATATGGAATCCTGTCCTTCTTTATGTGCTTTTAAATTTTTTTTAAATTTTATTATGCGCTGCAAACTCCTTCTCTTACTTTTTCTATTTTCTTTGACAGTTTTTTTATCTGTCTCCCTTTCCAGAGCTTGCAAGTCCAGCTTCCATCTTTTCAGGGACACATGGACATCCTCTAGAAACTAGCAAAGACCCAAAGAGTAAATGCAACATTTTCAGCCATCTGATCCACCCTTCCTGAAATGTCAGCACCCGAACATTTTCCATGTTGTCTTGTCTTCTCTACTGGTTGTCTAGAGAGGCACGGAGAATTTGGCTTCCTCACTGACCTGCCACTCACTGTATGCTGGAGCAGTACATGGTCTGTGACCCAACCAAATGTTTTCCATTATTATGGAAATCACTGAGAAATGGTTTCTTCCTCTCAGTCTAATTTGCCTTAACACAACTATTGGGTTTGTGCTGTGGATATTTACTCTCCATGTGAAGCAGAACAAAAAGCAGTGTAGGACACTCAGGGTTTGTCATCTCTCCTTGCCATTAAGGAAGAATGAAAAAGAGGGAGGGAAAGGGAAGGGGAAGGGGAAGGGGAAGGGGAAGGGGAAGGGACTAGGAGAAAACTTCTGGAAGAAAACTAACCTGTTATATCAAATTATCCTCCTGATATTGTGAGAGCTACCTTAGAGATGCAGACACAGGAAATAGAACAAAAACCATAACTCATGTTCGAAGTAAATCTGCTGCTTTCAAAATGTTCTAAACTATCTTAACAAATTACATTATTTTAAAGCTCTTTATAGTTTGAAATAAAGACCTACATAGAGATTTTTTAAATTAAAAAAAGCAAAAAAAAAGACTATCAGAATAAATTTTGGGCTGAAAAATAGTGGATTTCAATAGAAGAACATAAGTTTAAAACTTATGGTGCGATGGTCTAAATTATTTACTACATAAAAGAGAATAATGAATATTTCAACAAAATTTCAACAAAAAACATGACAAGTAGAAGGCAAAAGATAATTTCTTCATTTGTTAATGATGTGTCAAAATAATCAACAAAAGTTCATTGTATTGCGTATATTTTTTCACAAGTGGAAATTTTCTGAATATATCTCTCTGTGTGTATATATATACAGATAGATATATAAAATTAGTGGAAAAAAACCATGTAAACTGTTAAGTCAAGCACACAAAATATCAAAATATAGCATTGAGGAATTAGAAGTTTGGCCTTGTCTCATATTGACCCCTTGTCCATCTGGCAACATCAGCTGGAGAGCTGTTACTGACATTAAGAATTGTCATTCATGGTACACTCCTTCGAAGGGCTGCCGGTAGGTCCTGCCATATCTCCCCATCTTATGGAAATACATTCCCCAATCTCCTTTCAGCACAAGGAAAAGGCTCATTTCAAAGCAGACAGCAGAAGGACATTTATGGCCCTCTAAATGAGTTCTCACCTGAAGGACTGTGCTGCAATTCACTAGTCTTACACAGCGTTATACTCTACAGGGGTAATGTCATTCTTCAAGTGCTTGTTATTAAATTTTGTTCAGCATAGGCATTCTGAGAGCATTAATTTCATTACATTTTTATGCGTAATAATATATCTTTACTGAATCTGAGGGTTGTGGAAGATTTAGTGTTTATTGGGTGGGGATTCAGGAAAGAGAGAAAGATGCATTGCTTGGAAACCTGAATTTAAATGCAAACCTCGAAAAAATTCTGCGAAGCTCTGCCAAAAAGATTTTGGAAAGCAGACAGAAATCTACCCTAGTCTAGGAAAGCTGGCAAAAGAAACAGACCAAATTGTTAAAAAGTCTCTTTTGTGTTATGAAGGAGAATACATTCCAACTTCTGGGTCAGTCTCCTTTCTGACTGAAAATTAGGCTCCTTAATTTTAAATGCAAACCCTTGCTTTGGTCTCTCATGACCATGAATTTCATAGGCTAGTCAGACATTTCCTTTTATCACCTCTAATTTTCTTCTTATCATCTACCCTCTCAGATTCACCATGCCATCTAAAATAACAGCTGCAGATATTATTGACCTGAATCTAATATTTATACACAGCTCCTGGCAATGAACTGTTTAGCTCATCATTACTCCCAATCCACAAGTGGCATGTTTGTACATTACAGCTGATCTCACACAGTCCCAAATTCACTGGGCTGTACCCTTGAGTGTCTGTTCTACATGGACATTAAGGTGGAAGATATTTTTAAAGTATGTTTTGCTCATTTTTCAAGCAGCATTATCACTTGCAAAGCAACTTTTATATAGCGTTATGATTCACTTAAGATCAAAATCAGGCCATGGCAAAAGCTTGTCATCCATACTTAAGAAAATATGGCTTATTTATAAGCCACAGAATAAAAAAATGCACTGCAAAAAAATCCAATCAGCAGAAGAACAGCAGAAATGAGGATCACAGAGGAGCAGTGAGACAAAGAAGAGCTCTCATATTTCAGAACCTCAGCCAGCCTCTGCCTTTGCAAATGTAGAACAGCCCGCAGTAAGGGGAAACTTCACATAACATTGGAGTCTAGACAAGCTGCACTATCAGAAAAACACTGTGCTAAAATAGCATCACCTCCTGCTGAACTGCATCAAAAGCCTCCATGAGACATAAACATAACAATAAATATGACTATTAAATTAAAGTGTGAAATGGAGAAAGAGGGAGGAGTGAATTCCAACTAGCACAATGAGGCTAAACAAGCTCCAGCCCAGATGAATGTCAGGGCATCCTGATGAAAAAGCACATACAAGATGAAAAGGCATGTAATGAAGTCTCTGATTGCAGTTTATTGGCCAAGCCACAGATCTAAAGGTGGAAAGCTAAAAGTATCCCACACCAAAGTAATCTGTCACATTACGGAGGAGGCAAATAGCAAAGCTGCTTAACAAATGTATTACACTTCAAAGCCAGCAGCCAGCAAAAGGCATCATTAGACATCCATAAAAGGAAAGGTGGGACTACAGAGCATCAAAAACAGAAGGATCAACAGAAAATGGATTACAACTATAGGTACCATGAGATTTCTGTAAACTCCTCTAGAAAAACTTATAATATCCAATAATTCTCAATAAATACGTGTCCATGATTGGATTTGCCACTACTGCTGACTCTTCTATATTATTTTTTGTTTTCTCTATTTGCAAGGTGTGATAATTCATTACTACTCCCAAACAGCTGAACTTTATTCCTATAGTTTTAAAGAACCTTGATGAAAGAAAAATTGTTTTATTTAAACCATATTTTTAACAACACTCAAGGTTAACCATACTCAAAACAATATTCAGTGTTATTCAAATAGCCCCTCCTGCTAACCACTGCTGCACAAGGAGGCAGCCCTGCCCTGGAAAGTTTGATACGTAAGACACAAGGTAAGAAGCAGTTTCCAAGAGACAGAAGAACACAAGTATTAATTGTCTCGTTACCTAGTCTCCAGGCAATAGAGTTGTAGCCCTAGACCATTGTCTTGAAGGCATCATAGCAAAGTAATTTCAGTAATCAAAATATATAAACACTTGAGAAGTGTTTATAGAAATGTTGAGTAGTTTGGATTGGAAGAGATATTTAAAGGTCATCTAGTCCCAGGCCCCTTCGATAAGGATGGACATCTTCAACTCAATCAGGTTGCTCAAAGCCCCATCCAATCTGACCTTGAGTGTTTCCAGAGACAGGGCACCCACCACCTTTCTGGGCAATCTCTTGCAGTGTTTTACCACCCTCAATGTAAAAAAATTCTCCCTTATATCTAATCTAAATCGACCCTCTTTTAGCCTACCATTACCTCTTGTCCAGCCTTTGAACTGCCTTCCTTTGTGTGGACACAGAGGAAGAACAGCCTCACCTAGATCATAAGAAGTATACAACAGCTGTGTGACACATAATTGAAAATCCATCTAATCAAATTTTAGGCATCTATCACGCAGAGATGTTTGGGACAGAATTCAGATAGAAAAATTGAGATATATCCCAATTACAGCTATATTTATCTCTAAGGCTTCAGTGACTGTACTTGATAAATCTCTGTTGAGGATGGCAGGAGTTGAGATGGTGGCTCGCATGCAGACACCTGAATTGAAGACACTTCATTTAGATGTCTGATTCCCAAGCTGAATCCCACCCCTGCAGTAGGATTTTATTGACTGAATATGGGCATCTAGTGTCCTCTCAGAAATGCCCAGCTTCCATACATTGCACCAGAAAAACACAAATAATTGTCCTGAGTTCTGTGCACATCTGTCATCCCCACAGAATTTTTTTAGATATCTATAAGAGTATCTAATGAAACAAGAAGCTGATGTTTCAGCAACCAAAACCACTTACGTAAAGTGTTAAATACCCACTTCTAGAATGCAATGTCTCCAACCCATTTTATATATCTACCTTAGGATGAGTTGAAGAAGGAAAAAACAGGAAATTCAGATATATATATATAAAACATATAAAATATTATAATATTCATATCATAATTTACGTCTCAAGTTTCCAGTGAAATGCCAGATACTGTTTTATTCACATTTTAAACTGTATTGAAAATATTAATTCATGTTTATTGAAAAAGTTACAATGCTGATATGAATTTTTTATTTTTTCATTTTCAAAACAGACATTTGTCAACCTGTTTCTTTGGCAAATGATGCCTATATGATCAGTCTGTGTGTTATGTGTCTGTCATTCCTTTGTCATCCCTGTAAATATCTTTAAAACTTAATTTTCAGTTTAAAGCACCTAAAGGGAAAATATATCAAAGCTATAAAGAACAAAGAACTTTCATTAAAAGGAGGGTGATGTAAAATAGCAAACCTGCTGAGGAAACGTCCAGAAGTTTTGGATAACAACAAAATTAAACCACTTCAGACAATCCATACCAGCAAAAGGTACAGAAAAAGCATTGGCTGGAATGGACACTTTATTAGAGACAGGAACTTTATTAGAGACAGCCTTGAAAAACAGAGCTAGAAGGCTGCAGCCATCAGAAATCTACTTTTACAAAACTTCAGGAATATAGAAATTGTTTGGTAAAGAAGTTAATCTGTAAATTACTAATGTAAGTGTGGTAGTGTTTGTAATATGGTTAGATGAAGAAAAACCTATACAGGGAGAAAAGAAGGGGAAAGAATCTCAGATACTTAGCAAGAATCAGAAAGGAGGATTAGCAATATCTTCCAATGAACTTCCTGTTAAAGAATGGTGGGGAGAGACTTGAGGCTTAATCATGTTGTAGCGAGTTGCAGTTTAGAACAAGGACATTCTGACTTACACTAAAGTGTAAGACACTGAAGTATAGACAGGACACAAAAATGTTTCTAAATGTAAACTATCGTTTGCATTTTTGGTGTTTTAGGGTTTTTTAGGTTTTCAGAACATCAATAGAAATTAATTCTGAGTACTGTTGACAGAGACTAGAATTATAAATGAATTTGAACATCCAGGTTGCCTTTCATCCCCTGTATTTTTAAATCTGAGCTACTATTTTTAAGTTTGAGCTATTCAACTGGTCAAGACTACTGTAAAAATCAATAAAAAACAATCACCAAAAATGACAGCAACCAAATTTTTTTTAAAAAAAAGCAAAACAAAAAACAACAAACCAAACAAAACAAACCCTAATAAGTAATTCTATGATAACTGTATTACTTTGGAACAAAATGACTTCAGGAAACTGCTTAGACATCTGTCTAAACAACTTACTGTGCATGTCATCTCCAGACTAGCTCAGGAAACCAGTTTTGGAATTTATAGTGAAAACCAAGATATGATCTGAACAAGAAGAATGTGGATGATAAGAAGAAAAGACCAGGTGTGCATATGGCTCTTTGGTACACAGCTTTGGAAGCAAGTGCCTAAATTCTTAGTAAGTCATTTTTATCATACTTGCATCTTTTATCGGATGTAGCTCAAGGTTTTTACACTCTCATACACTAATCTGTACTACTTTAAGATTTATTAAGACTAGGAGACATTAATACAATAGGTTTGGGTTGGGAAGGGATCCTTCTTGGTTCATTAAATGCCAAGACTAAAAAAAATGCTAAATTAAATTTAATGCCTTTACATGTCTGTTCACATATTCAGCCTTGTGAACAAATGAGAAGTAAATTTGTTTCCTTCCTTTTCCAGTAAAATTCTTTTCCTGTTTATGAATAATATTATTGCAATGCAGAAGCCAATAGAAATTCTGCCACCAGTTTCAACATCATTAAAGTATCACTGAAATCTATAACATGTCTAAACTGCCTTACTAAGCTTTCTACTATATAAAATGTATAGATATACATTCAGATCTGTATATATCAGAAAGTTAGCCTTGGAACAGCATCCTCTGGATTCTGTGAAGTACTTCAATGCTTTGTCTTTCTGGTTTTGGACAGAATTTTGTGTTTCCTTTATTCATTTCCTCTTTAGGCTAACAAAGAAATAGTGCAAGAAAGTTGCAGCACAACCAGACATACAGGAGGAGTTTTTCTTCCTGTGATAGGAATAAAACCCATTGCTCAATAAGTTCTACCAATTACTTGTCAAATATACAGCGAACTTTGCAAGTGAATGTCTCTATCTCATTAAACCTATTCAGAGAAAATCTGGATTTACTAAGCAATCAGACACTTTCTGATAGTGCTCAACAGGAAACAACAGCTGGCTAATTTAAAGTCACTGATAAAGCTATGAGATTTAGTACAAATTAAACAATGTGGAGAATTCTGTTGCATAAAGTCCTGAAGCAGTGAATCCTTCTCTTTTACTTCATTTCTAATCTTATTTAAAATCTGCTAGTTTCACAAATAGGACCCAGGTGTTTGGGAAAACCAACTGTAGCAACTGAACTCTCAGTTTCCCTCAATGCTAAAGAAGTCCAAGTCCCTTACAAAACTACACACTTCCCAGAAACCTCCCTATACCGCTTACAACTTACCAGGGCTATGAGGAAACCTGTGTAGGTATTCCCGGGTGCAGGACCCTGCATTTCCTGTTGTTGAACTTCATAAGGCTCCCTCCCATCTGCCCTTTTCCCCAGCCTGTCAAGGTCCCTCTGAAGGTCAGCACAACTGCCTTGGGGATGATCTACTCCTGCTTTGTACTTTCTGCAGAACCACTCCAGGTGTGTTCTATCCGATCATGTAAGCCACTAATGAAGATGTTAAATGGTATTTTCCCCCGTATTAGCATGATTTCACTATCATATATCCTTGATGACTCCTCCCAATCACCTCCTTGTTCTTCATGTATTTGGAAACGGCTTCCAGAATCAGTCACTCCATTACCTTTCCAGGGGCAGAAATGAGGAGGACCAACCTGAAGTTCCTTGGATACTACTTTTTCCTCATTGAAGATAGGACTGACATTTTCTTTCTTCCATAATTTTTTTTCACCTGACACAGCCTTTCAAATATGGTCAACAGTGGTATCTCACTGACAACACTGACCTGCCTCAGCGTTAGTAGCTGTGTCCTGTTACATGGCATGGATTGTTGTAAGGCCCATTTCCTGACATGACCTGATCTTCCTCCACCAAGAGTCGGTTTTCCTTACTCCAGACTTTCCTTTTGCTCCTGGTGACTGGGGATTCTTGAATCTGTCTTATCAGTAAAGAATTGGGTAGAAAAGCCACTGAATTCCTTGTCCCTTGTCATTGGGTATCCTGCTCCATTAGCAGCAGATGCACCTTTTCTCTAATCTTTTTATATCCCTCACCAACTCCACCTGGGCTTTGGCTTTCCCAAGGCTGTCAATGCCCCTTACATTCCTCCAGGACAACCAGTCTCTCCTCCCACCTTTTTTATGATTCCTTTTTATGTTACACATTTTTAGGACCTCCTTCTTCATCCACACAGGACTCCTGCTGCCTTTCCTTGCCTACTTGTAAATCATTATTGTTCTTGAGATTGGAGGGTGAGGCTTAAAAATTGATCAACTCTCCTGAGACCCTTCTTTCATCCATGACTCTCTCTCATAGGATTCTTCCAAGAAGATCCCTATAGACTTACTGTGTAGTGGAAAAACAGAAGGCTTCAGAATTTTTGCTTCCCAAGGGATAAAGATGGAAAAACAGTGCAGTTAGACTTTATGAATCCCAACTCTGGCAGTGTTCAAGGCCAGGCTGGATAAGGCCTTGAGCAACCTGGTCTAGTGGGAGGTGCCTATGATGGAGGGGCTGGGACAAGATCATCTTTAAGATACCTTCCAACCCTTAAAATTTTATTATTCTACAGTTAGGGGTTGCCTTGCTTAACTGTCTTGTTGGTGGTTTGTTTTCTTCATTTAATACAAATATTGTTTCTTAAACTAATTAATTTTGAGACTGGGGAAAACTAGGTCACTGAGCATCAGAAATCTTATTCTAACTCTCTCATGTTTCTGTGTGGAGGCTCTAATGAGTGTGTTAATATTGATTTCTTCACATTAGAACCTAGCTCTTGTTGCCAGTCAAGTTCTGGCAGAAGAGTTGCATTATTATTTTTTAATTATGCATTTTAAGTGTGGTGATTGCCTTTCTGAGAAGGAAACAACAGCAAGAATAATAAAAAATTAGGTATCCAAATACCCTAAGGTGATAATGTTTAGCAAGAGACACATATAATTGTTTATGAACTGTGAAAATGTTCCCTGTTCCTAGATCAGGATGCTGCAGCAGATATCCTCTTATGGGGTAAGTAGCTCAAATGTTAAAATGCTAACCAAATGTGTTATCCATAGAGATATCCCAAGGCCAAGGACCTGAAAAATACTGCAGTGACTGCAAGAGCAATGGCAGTTTAATAACAATGAATGTGCCATTTCCCAGCTCAAAGGAGATATTTGTTTAAAGAACAAAGTGTGTTGAATCTGCAGGGAAATTAAGCAGGATCAATGTGTCTACAGTAATTCATCTCTTCAGTTACAAAGAGAGTGTTCTACATGTTAAAGCATGCAGAAATTTATTAAAAAAAAAAAAAAAAGGAACTGTTCCTGGTTTTCTAGTCATTAAAGAACGAATACTGGTAATGTCTAATCACATGATTTATGGAAAAGGTATTTTTTTTAAACTGTGAGAGTAAAATAAGATCATTAACTCTGTCCCTGATTTAGAGAAGTTTTTGAGTATGTCCTTAACTCTAAAATACATACTTAGGGTTCATTGGCTTTGTAGGGACTGAGTAAAATATTAATTGGAGTCAATTTAATTCCATGGTTAAGGTAATTTTTTGATTCTTGACCTATAAGAATGTTGTGATATGAGAGTCAGAGAAGGCAAATTAAATATCATGTTGAGGAAGGAACCACTTTTTGTCAGATAGCCAAGGAGTTTTTCCAGATGAATGATCCTAGGTAAACAATGGCAAAAGATTTTGATGCTTGTGGAAGGCAAGAAGGTATTTTGGTTGCACAATGGATAAAGAATATGTAAGGAAACCATAAGGAAGAAGCTGCTGTTGTATTTCCATGGTCCACAAATTCATCTCTCCCCTGTTATGCTTATGAAAAGTGATGCAAGAGGTCTTGGGCCTTAGCAGCCATATGACCAAATTTGAATGAAAATGCAAGGCTTTCTGTCTCTTAATCCTCTTTCCTTACTGATTTTGTCAGCTGTTTAAAACCCTAAAAATCACCCAAACCAAGCCAAACACAAACCAAACAGGTATACCCCAACACTGCAGCCAACCAACCATATACAAAAGAGTTTAGGAGCTACACATTTGTACAAGGCAAAGCACACAAAAACTTTGCTGTCATTTTGGGACTTTGGGTACTTCTAATGAGTGAAGAAGAATATGAGAAATCTGACTATACAAAAAAACCGCTTTTATTTCTCCTTTCTTCTTACTATCACCACTTAAGGTTCTTATGTTTCAAAGATGTCAACAGACAAAACAGGTATAAGAAAGACAATGGTCCTAAGGAGTCATCTAAAACAAAAACCAAGTCAGTATTGGGCAGGGTGTCCAACTACTCAGCCCAACTAATACTAGCTAAGCTACCATTTTAAAGAAGCAATGAAATACAAAAACTACACTAAGAATGCATTCGAAGGTAAGATAAGTTGAAGAAGCATTAATATTGAGGGTTATTAGTGAAAACAAAGATGAGTCCTTAAAGCAGAGATTATTTGTAAGAGGGTTCAGTAAACCTAGATGGGGGGTTCAGTAAGAAGTGTATGAATAAAATGTGCTGAGGATCAAAAGCAACTCACAGGTTGAGGAAGCCTTCGCATCCAACGGCTGCAGAAGAAGGAATGGTGTTGTATCTCTCATATTGGTACACAAATGACAAAACCTCACTCATTCATTACTGAGCCCAAGCTCCAGGGCAGAGCTTTAAAGGTCTTTCGTGCAACTGCACACAGGGCAAGGCAGATCAAAAAAATCACAAGAAATACCGTTAGCAGTGAGCAGACCATAGAGCCCAAACCAGCAGAATCAGTGGCAGAATTATTTTCAAATAATTTTCAAATATATTTTCAAATGCAGAACTCTTATCTGCAACAGTTTTCAAAGTTGGTTAAAGAAAGGAATCAGCCAACTATAGTTTAGTGAACTATACTTTCCTCATTAATGTTTTCTTTAATTATCTTCACATACCTGTTGTGACTTTTTCTCCCTTTCTATGACTCAAATAAGTTATTTAAAAGGAACAGCCTTTCCCAGAAATAGAAGAAAAAAGTCTTGTTACAGTAAAAAAGACACACAGAAATAAAAGTTTCTGACTCATACGTACCCTCCGAATCTGAGACAAGCACAGTATTGCCAGTCCCATGAAATTATGTAAACAGAAATCCTAATTAACACAGACTGAAGGTTTGTTTTGTATCTTTGATTATGTCAAAATCTTGTTTCTAGATGGTTTCTGTAGTCTAGATATTTTATCCACAGTGCTGCCATGTGGATAAGCTGTAGCTTGTGACCCTTATTCTCCCTACACTCAAAAACTGTGATTATATCCTGACAATCTCAATCAGATAATCACATCTCTAACCACAGTTCCACTGGAATATAGTCTGAATTAATTGACTTGGACTGGCTGTTTCTTTATGTTTCTGACACAACATTTATGCACAGAAAGTTCTCCCGTGGGAAACATCATCCTCTGGGAGATGAGAACAGATGGTCTAACTCCCTTTACTAAAACAGTTTCATACTGACCATGCCCCACAGTCACCAGAGACTTTGTTATTGATAGCAATTGTGAATGGTTTCATTCAGAATCTATTATCATGGTCAGGAACATGAAGTTCCAAACCATGTCCTAAAGTTCTAATTTAATAACACAGGAGAGGGAAAACTATGAGGCAACCAAAAGCAAAAAATCCACTGACTTCTCTAGTAGTTGGAAAAGATTTAAAGGTTAGAGAAAAATCTTCTGAAGCCTAGATCTTCCTCCTTCCCATTATGTTCAAGAGGAAGTTATTTCTTCCCCGTTCCTACCTCCTGCATCCACTTACACTGGTTCCTGGAGCCAAGGTCTGGGTACCTCACGTGAATACAGTTATACCTCTTCAGTATGTATGGAACTGAATCGATATTTTCTGTCCTGGAAAGCTTAAAAAAAAGTCAAAATAGCAATTTCTATTGCATTAGCATGATACCATCATTCAGGCTGTGACAGGCCTCAGCAAAAAAGGTTTAGGCTTGGCTTCTTATTTACCCCATTATGGCAGACACTACTGGTCTGGGGAGTGTGGGATTGCTATTCATACTGGATTACTTGTAATTGCTTATTGAAAATTTGCAAGAATAATTTGACTATGAAGTAACTCTTAAATTCTATGGAAAAGTCTCTCAAGAAGGTATGAATTTCAAGAGAGACATTTTCAACAGAAAGCAAGAGACAAATTTACTCCTTGTGTACTCCTTTGGTTATGATTATAAAGACCTCATGATACCTAGCTTTCTTCAATTTCCCTTGCTAGCAGTTGTTTTCAAATCAGATCCAAAGTATAAAACTTGAAGTCTTGCATAACTTTACTTTGAACAAAGCATCTCTTCAGAAACCTGTGTTTCTACCTTGCGTTCTTTTTTTTAAAAAGAGCCTGCCATAGTAGGCAGTTAAATCTCAGTATCCATAGGAGGTCATTTCAACTGCACAGTAGAGACTGTGACATGTAAGGACTCTAACTGCCATTTTTAAGACAAAGATTGATGGAAAAAGGAAAGAAATGTCACAATAGGAGTCCATTCTATTGACAGGAACAGCAACAATAGAAATGGCTGAGAGAGAATGCATCTGTTGCCACAGTGGGTTTTTAAAACTATAATCTTTGTCACTTTGTGTGTAATGAGTGTTTCAGATGGCTCTGCTGCTTATCAAGAGCTGGGCAGGAGCAAACCACCAGACACAGCTCTGACTACTCCACAAAGTTGGGTGGAAAATGCTGAATAGAAAATTGATGGGGACAAAAGATGACTGAAGGGATACTCTGCGAGTAGACGTCTCTTCTCAGTCCTAGCAGCAGTTCTGCTCCACTGTTTTCTTCAGTATCTTACTGGTTTACTGTTGTCATATAACCCGGTAGGCAGCTCAGCCCCACTGTTTTGGTCACAAACCCAAAATGTGGCACCATATGAGCTACTGTGAAAAAAAATCAACATTATGCCAGCCAAAATCAGTACAATTACTTATATTGTCTACCTTATTTATTGTCCAGTCGTCAATAACTCACAACTATTCACCAATAAAATCACGTCTGTTAGATTTTCTCAGGCAGCTCTTATGCCATGCTGTCTTCATTCTCTCACAAAACAAAATATTCCCATTCAAACTATTCTGTGTAAAGCCCATTAAACAATGGTCTTAACCTTTTTCAGTTGTTTTCACAACAAAGAGAAATGGAAGACTTTGAACAAGTGTGAACGAAGATAAGGCTAGGATATTTCCATGGACACCCCACTGTCATGATCTGTCCAAAGCCTTATTTTCATTCCCAAAGTAATGAAAACCTGTCTTTTCTTGTCAGAAGCAATAATACAGTTGTCTCAGGTAGACAAATAATGAAATTCATCTTTCGCAAGAACTTCTAGAATTTTTAAGACATAACAAAGCAAAACTTGTATTACACTCAGAGAACAGCCTTCCTTTCTTCTTACCAGATAATCGGGTGATTCTAAAACCAATAAATATAAGGGGTAAAAAAAAGGATCTTTTTCAGCAATCATTTTTTTCTTCAGTCAGGCTAACCTACCAATTTCTTCCACATTTTCTCAGTACATGGATTCCTAAAAAATTTAAATTATTTCAAGTGCAAATCTTGATTTTCGTAGCATTCATGGGTCTGATAGACTTACTTATTATATTCCCAGGGAACTTGCACAACACTGATTGAAACTCAGTCAGTTTCTATTAGTATCACAAGTAATATTAGCTTTCCAAATACTCTTTTTCCTTATCTGTGGCTTTTTCTGTTCACCACAAGATAATTTAGTACTCCTGCTACTCTTTTAGGAGTGAAAACAAGTCCAGCAAGATTTCATTCAATCTTCACAAGTATAGGAATGTTGATTTTTTTTATGTTGAATGCCATTGCTAAATGTTACAAGAGCGTGTTAATTCCTCACAACCTGTACTAGCCATTTCTTAAGTACACAAACACATACAGAAAACATCTCTCCTACCCTTCATGGGTTCCTTGCTAAATCCAAAGTACCATTCTCTTCACTTTCAAGAACTGTCTACACTTAACATCACTGATTTTTCCCCACTGCAAAGATGAGTTTTTCAAGGTTGAAGGTGACCAGTGTAACAACTGAGAGTTTTAGTCCTGAAATAACTCCGTTGCTAATGAAAGAACTTTCAAAATTTCCCCTCTATGCATTCCAGATCCTGATTTACCTTAGCAATCGCTATTTAATAATTTTTTGTTGGTTTTACATTTCTTATACAAATGCCTTTTTTACTGTGAACGTGAATTACTTAGGCACATTAAATAAATCTCATCAAATTTCATTTCCACTGTCACTTCTCTTGTATCTGCCCAGTGGTACAAAACACCAGAGAGAACTTGAGTTGAAAAGATGCTTCTTAGCCTGTAGTTGATACTGACATAAGTAGTTCTTTCATATCCCTTCATAAGTGGTTCTTTTATATTCCTTCATGTAAACCTAATCTAGCAGCACAGTGTGCACAGTCAGAAATTGTGCTGGATGTGTAAAGGCACAGCTATCTCTCAACTAAACCAATAACTTGTCTCAGATGGAAGAAATTATTCGATGCTACTGCAAGGTCTGCTCTGAGAAACAGTCACCAGTGACAAATACGAGACCACAGAGCTAACTAGGCCTATCTAGCATGGGGCTTAATTTCTAATGAAATAGCATCTGTTTCTTTCCATGGCCATGACACGTGTACCAAAACAGTACCAAGCCTCTAGGAATGTCCCCTAGATTTGTCCCATAGTTGAGTCATAGACGTATAATGTCCACAGCTAATTTGTAAAGCAGTGAGGCAGGAAAGCAAATTTCTGCAGCTGCTTGATTCCAGAACTCTTTTTCTATGGCTTGCTATCAAATTACTCTGGTTTTATAGCTTTGGAATCATATCCTTTTGGTCCTTATCTCTGTGGGAAGTGATAGCTGTTCCTGCACCACAGCTAACATATCTCTGCTGGTTGGAGGAGGCTGTGTGTGTAATGAGTATCTCTAGCTCGTCTTTAAAGCCCGAGTCTGCCAATGTGCGTCAGGGATTTGCTGCAAATAAGGGAAATGGAAAGCGTAAATGATGGATCCACCATCATGCATACCATCAAGCTTTTCCAGCCCAGAATAGAGGAAGCTAGAGGCACAGCTGCTCCAGCCTTCGATTTTTGTGGCATTTGTGGAGTGTCCCTAGTTCTTTATTTCAGAAGGAACTCCCCAGTGACCAACAAGCTGCTGAGACTTCACTGGAGACAGGATTTGGAGTTTAATGAGGAGAGATTCAGCAAAGCATGAGCAGCTAATGATGTGGATTGGAAGCCCCATATTGTTTAGTTCACTGCCAGGTGTCAACTGTGATTCCAGTTGTAAATTTATATTATCTCAGAGTAAATGATCTGGTATATGAAAAAACTAAAACATCTGACTTCATTAGAAAAGAGTTGATCTCATGGGAGTGCATTATATACCAAATTCAGGATTATTTTTTTAACTTGATGTGCTGGAAGAGAAACAAATCCTGCCAGCTTGGAGTGAAAATAACCAAAGAGAACAGATGTACAGTAGCATATAGAAGAGATCAACAGAGAGCAGGGCAAAATACTGGGAAAAATACACTGATTGGGAAGTTAACACATCTGGACCTTTAAACATTATAAAATCACAGCCATCTCCATCCTCCTTGCCTCCTCCAAACCAGGCAACTGACCAACGAAGGAAAAAAACAAAAAAAAAAAAAAAAAAAAAAAAAAAAAAAAAAAAACAAAAAAAAAAAAAAAAAAAAAAAAAAAAAAAAAAAAAAAAAGGGTAAAAGAAAGAGGAAAAAAACATAATTTAAAAAAGCTTTGCATTTTGCATTTTTGGGTAGCTATTTAGAGTCTCTGAGTATAACAAAGTGAGGATCAAAGTTCTGTCTGGTTTGGCTCTTCTGTAATTCGGAAGTTACTAGCTGGGACTCAATGTCTCTGCTCTGTCAATCATTCATGGATATATTCCCTCCTGCATTTTTGAACCCTCTGGACCTCAGCAACCTGTTCTGCAGACATTTCACTGAACTGGACAAAAGCATAAGATGAATTTCATTTTTTTTGACAAACTGCCTTTTTTTTTTTCTGTCTGAAAGGAACAAGGAGTAGTAAAAATTCTTTAAACTACTCTTTCATTTCATGTATCTATTTTCCTGTGCACTCATAAAACCCATTATCAGTTTAGTCAGCACCCCTTTCACTTCCATTTAAACCTAGTAACGGCTCAACAAAGCATCTTTCTTGACTTTTTTACTGTGTAAAGTTACTCTGGCAGAAATACTGGCTCTACAGGTGGTCTTTGTTCCATATCTCCTCTGCACTGCAGGTGTAGTCAATTACTGAGCTTGGAGCTGGCCCCAATGCTTGACCAGAAGAACTCAGAATTTCTTCCTTTGTGTAGAAAATAATTTAATTTTTTCTCAGTTATTCCATAAAGAAGAATAATCAACACACTTCCAACCTTTCAAATGCACTTGGAGATATGTGGATGAGAGCAGAGGTTATTCTCACCCTTAAAAGAAATTAATTGAGACTGACTTGGAAAATGGCTACAGCAACAACAGTTAGGAACTTCCCAGTTTTCTCTTTTTCTTTAATTTCTTTGGCTGTTGTGACAGGTAGCAGAGGTGTGTTTTAGAGTGTGTGTTACTGTGATAAACTAATTCAGTCATGTGTAAGGTTTTAGTCCGAGGCACATCAACTGAGACGGCGATGTATAATTGCTTTGCAAATCCCATTACAAGGGGGAAAGATAAAGCAGGTTCTCTGACTAATAGACTTGCAAAAATCATGAAGTCTGATTGAGGTTCATTACAAAATAATACTGCTCAGAGAGTGGGAAAATAACAAGGCAACTTCATTGCCCTGTGGTACTCCGGGCATGTGGAGCAGAGTTAGAAGGATCTGCTGTCCTGTGGGAGGTGAGAAGGATTCAGCTGCTCAGAGGGCACATTCTCAACCTTCCCTTGGACTTATTGTTGATAATTTCCATTGATCATTGCAGCAACTGCTGCACAGATTCAGGCTGGATCATCACCACTTCATAGGGTACCATGGAAAATACTTGAAATTGCATTCTTGGAGCTACAGTGAGCATTGCTGTTGGGTTCTTTTACTTTTCAAATGTAGGTCAGCCTCTGGCTACTCTTGCTTTGCTTCTGCTTAAGCTGCATTTCCTTTTTTTTTTTTCTTTTTTTGATTTTATGTTAAAACATCTGACAGGAAAGACATTTTTCTATTTTTTGCTATGTCTTGCAGCAAAGATATTAGAAGCTTATTACTTCCTTAATGTGGCAAGAGCTGAATCGTCTGATTTGAGTGTGTTATTTTTCTTGGTAATGTCTTGTTAGAGTTTGTGCTAATGTCAAACTTAATCGGGCCCCGTAGTTTTATGCCGTAAAGTGTGATTATCATCGAATTTTCATACTGAAAATTTTAAGTACATCATTTCATATTCAGTTTTAAGCACTTACTTTCAGTGGAAGACATAATTTTAATCATTACAGCCTAATCCAGAAAGGCACATTTACAATAGCTAGAAGTCCTGTAGGAGCAACTGAAGGAAAGGCATATTTCATAAATCAAAATTTTAATCTCGGGCCTCTGCAACAAATTACCCCTGGCCTTACTACATGGCCCTTCTTGTGCTGAGCTGTTAAATGGTCTGAACTGTGAGCAAAACTGTTGGTTACAAACCATTTATAAGTCTGTCCTTCAGGGTCTGGACTTCAAAGCTCAGTGTATCCCACACACCACCTTTAAGTCTTCAAATAAACTGTCATCTCCATAAAATAGGTTTTCTACAAAGTACAGAGGTAGAAATTAAGTTTTGGTATGTGCTTCATAAACAACTTATGTTAGACAGACAGCAAACCCCCTCAACAGAGCTGCTGGTTTCGTGAAGAGGGAAAGAGGGAAAATAGAAATGTGCTTAGCTCATGTGTGCGTGATGCAGTAATTGCAAATAAAACAAAAAGAGGAATGAATAGGTTTGAGACTGTGCCGGTTTGGACGCAAATCCAGGAGGAAACAACCCGAGAGGGGTGTCTCTCTGTCTCTCTCTCTCTCTCTCCTGCCTGCCAGGCAAGCAGGCCCCGGCAGCGCCTCCCCCATGGGTTCGGGAAAGTAATTTCTCCAATGAAAGTGAAAAAAACGATTTATTTAACAAACAGAGTCCCCTGCTGTCACGGGGCAAAAAGGATATTGAAATCCCCGCCCTCGTCCTCTAAAAGAGGACTATGGATTTTAGAGTTCTTTCTGTAGGTAAAACCTGCAGTCCTGAGCTGGGCCGGGCCAGGCAGGGTCCAACGATCCCCCTTGGAGGGTCCCGCCGAGCAGGCCCGGAGATGGGAGCTGGTCTCAGATGAAAAACAAGCCAAAAACAGTCCAAAAAGGAACAGAAGCCGCTGAGGCAGATCCCGGTCCCTTCTCCACTGAGAGCCAAAGAAGCTAGAGAGCAAAACTCCTCCAACCAACAAACGTTGTCAGATCGAGAGAGAAAAGAATGCAAACATTTTAGTTACAAGGTCAAGCTGGCCGCTTTGAAGAGTTCTCTCGGCTACTCTTTCCCCACTTTGCAATTTAAAGGTACACTAGAGATCAAGCAGGCGACAGAGAATACAGTATGGTCGTAGAATCACCCCAAGACAGGGACATTTATATCTTCTTACAGTTAAGCCAACCATTAATCAGTAAAACTTTTTCCAGATTTTCTATTTGGATTGAAAAACTCAAAGGTAGGGTCACCTTGGACAGAATGAGTCTTTGCAGAGTCATAATGGAACATAGTGGAAGTTTTATATTAATGCAAAATGAATATCTAGTCATGGACATTTTCTGTGGTTTCAGCTCAAAAATTAAGTGAAATCCCCATGGTGTCAACCAAGTCTTCGTTTGGGGCTTTAAAATTAACTTAAGTTGTGCTTGCAGGGTGAGGGTTTATGAAGTTCAGAATTGACTGTGCAGGCTGCCACCATCACTATGAACAAGCTGTGGGGCAAAATTTGTTACAGCTAAATAACTTTCTTCACTCCAGTCCAGTACAGATAAGATATTAAAATTTTATGGCAGAATGGATATAGAATCATAGAATCATAAGAATGGTTTGTCTTGGAAAGGATCTTAAAGATCATCCGGTTCCAACCCCTCTTCAGTGGGCAAGGACACCTTCCCCTAGAACATGTTGTTCAGATGGGACATAAGAGCTGGTATCTTATCTGCACATTATGACTTAAAAACTATATTAGAGGAAAACCAACGAAATTTAACTCCGCTATGTACAAAACACACATACACACACACATATATATATATGCGTGTTACTGATTAGACAAAGCAATGCAACAACATTCATTATCTCAGCTGAGTCAGATATTTAAAATTTTTGTAGTGAACTGTTTAATTAAAAATAAAGGGAATGCAAACTCTGAAACTTTGTTCACTTTCCACCCCAACCCCCAGAACCAGACAGACAGGATGAATGGATGAATGAATGAATGAATGAATGAATGAATGAATGAAAGACATGTATGCACGTGCAGTGCACGTCTCTGTGTTTACAATTTTCTTTTGATTGCAAATGTAGTTATGTCAGACAGAGCTTTTGAGGTTCCATTCTTGAGGAAATAAACAGGTTCTGCTTGTGGGTTCTTTTTTCACCCCAAAGGAAGCAGTCCCATTCCATGGTAGTGCCTTCAGTCAAAGAAAAACTTTCTATCATAACCATTTCTGCAGAACAAATTTCAACTGTTTCTATTTATTAAAGTTAAGACAATAATAAAACCCCCACACCAGCAGTGCTCATTAGCAGTTCTTGCTTAACTATTATTTTTGCCACTCCAGCTGTCTAGGTGCCTTACAGGAAGTGAGTCATCCTTGCCATGAGGAACTTCTATTTCTAACAGGCAAATCCCAGCAAAGGCAAGGAGATGGAAATAAGAGGAAATACCACAATGAAAGTAATGCCACCATCTTGGAAAGGATCAATTTCTATTTTTTTTTAGTTGGTTCAAAGACATATTCATTAACTGCAGGATCAGTGCCTGTCTCTGTGTGGGGGATAAAATCTTTAAGCATGTTTTGGAAGAAATGTATTTAAAAAAGAACTTGTTGGATTTGGAGAAGAAGAGAAATTGCATATCTGACTGAATCAAGAAAGTGATTATCAGCGTAATTGTGCCCTTCCCTAGGGATAACAAACATAGTCAGGAGATGACTGGTCTGATAGCCCAAGTAGGAAAATAGACAAGAGTCACTGGCTCATTTTCTCTGTAAATGAAGCTTGACAGAAGATCTAAGACCTCTCAATACATCAGTGTGAATCACTAGGGCGTAACCAGACTGTTATTAGCTGGTAGCAAAGCTTTCCACTAAGTATTCTGATGCTGCTTTTATCTGCCAGGTTGAATAGGATCATAGCAGGACTGGAAACAGATCCATGACTTCATAGCTGGAAGCAAACATTTCACCAAGACTGAATCAGAGTTAGGTAAAACCCAAAGTTCGACATTGTTTCAGAGAGGAATTAGTATCCTTATTTGTTAATATCAAGGTTTTTGTGGGAACAAAGTCTTTTTTCTGAGTTAGGGATATAGCTGAGATAAATGTGCTGGTCTTTGCTTGGCTGAACTTCAGGCAAAGTGTGGTGAGATGCTGAAGTGCAGAGCAGATTCCGTGAAGGAGGTTTCTGTTGATGGACATCTGACTTTATCCAAAACTGGCTCTCGTATTGCAGGCTGAATATCTCTCACCTGCAAACTCTTGCGAGTCAAACACTATTAACCCTATCCTGTTCCACAAATCTCTCACTGCACTGTGTCACAAAGACATACATACAATGTTTCTATAGGCAAAGTGCTTAGCTCAGTTCCAAACATTGTGTCACTACTGTTCCTAGGCCTAAATCCTGCTTTCAGAAAGCATATCTTGGTCAAGAAATAAGGAAGAAATGAGGAGTAGAAAATATTAATTATATGGAAGTGTTTCATCTATGTTCCTTATTTTAACAAGCAGTTAATCAGCACTGTAGCATTTCCTGGAAACATGATCAAGTTTAATTTATTAATTTCTTAATAGCCTCCAACAAACACTGGAAGTAATTAACACCCTTGCTACTTCAGACTGATGATTTTAGAGCCGAGTGAGTTTGATTGTCTTGAGAGGGAACAAATCTGGCTCCAGGAATGGAAACATTCAGCAAGAACTCCAAGAATTTCTGGGTGGCTGGTTTATTTTCTGAATTGGAGGGAAAACAATTGTAAAGATGAAACAAGACTGGGAAGAATGGAGATTTGACTAAAGAGTACATGAGTGAAATATAAGGATAGAAAAGACTTTATGCAATAACAGTGGATGAGAAGACAGATCTCTTTAACAGAGTTTGTAAGTCATATTATTTTGAAAAACAGTTAATGTGTCTTTCCAAAACACACCTCAATAGCATGAGAGGTTAATGCCTATTTTTAAACACTAAATGGATGGGGAGGAGTTTATTTCATAAGATTTTGAGGTCCTTTGTTCAATAAAATCACTGAATGTTTAAAGATCTCCGTGTATTTAATTGTAATTTTTATAGCTTTTAATAAAATAGAAATCGTATCACAAGTTTGAATTTTTTTCTCTTGTTGACTGCAGAATCAAATCTTCATTAACTTTAGACATATCAATTTATTCTTTAAGTTTAGTTACAAAAAATTGGAAGAAATTATATAAAAAAGAAAATTAAAGTGAAATGAAAAACACAGAGTCAATCTTAAAAAGAAACAAACAAAAAAACCCTCAATCACACACAAAAAAAGGGACCATTATTAAGCAAATCACTCCACCTTAAAAATAATCTTCGAGCCCACTGAAGTCTAACGAATCATAAAATTTAGAAATATTTGCTGAATTAGGGCCAGATATATGGAAAGATATAATGACACAGATTATTGATTCCCTAACTGAAATCCAAGTGGTGTTTGTGGTTCATGGAGACATGGTAAGTGGTTCCCAGGTGGTTCATGGAACCTTTTAATTACAGAAAATTGTAGAGTTTTGAGGGCTGACAGTGTTCTCTGAGCCTTATGAGCTGGTGGTGACCATATTCATGAGGTGGATGAATATGCATTCTTGGACTAGAGCAGAAAATTTAAAAAAAAAAAAAAAAAGCATAGAATGGAAGAAAAAAGTGTATTGGCAAGAGAGAGAATTAGGGATTTAGACTGGGATACTCCACATCTGCAGGTTAGCTGTACATGATGCCCACTTTCTGCAAAGACCTCTCTCATCTCAAGAAATCTTAGCTTTCATTTTCTTTCTTTCATTTTATCTCTGTGGGTGTTTTTTCAGAAGATCTATAAATCTGTAGTCTCAATTACAAAAAATATTTCATCAATTATAAGTGATAGTCTGCTAATCTGGGTTTTCCTCCTGTCCTTCCCTCTCATTGGACACATAAAGTCCTTTATGAATCATGAATTGAAAGTCGAAGTTCCTTGGTTGGAGCAAAAAAGTAAAAACATCCTTTTTGTTACCACATCAACTTCATCTCAGGGAAAGATTCCTGTCTTGACAGCACTGCAAACTAATGGTCTCTCCTCACTCTTGCAACAGACCGAGCACAAAATGTGCCATTAGGAGCCTTCAGTTGCTGTCTCAACTTTGTACTTGAAGAATCAATTTTGACAGGAAATTACAGAGCAGTCTGCAAGTATGATATTCATTTTCCTTGTCCTTAACCATCGAAAATTTTGCCACCCTTACAAAACTAAACCACCAGACTTTACAGTCTCTACTGCTCTCTGCAGTTGGTGGAGAGAGAAGTCTTTAGCAGAGGTATCCAGTACAGGTGATCTGTTATTTCCCAGTTTATATCTTTCCCCAGTGAGCTACAAAATTGAATCCTATTGAGTTGTAGGCTAAGATCACCTTTTTGTCTGATAAAGAGCATGGAACCAGCCCACATTTTAGACTGCATCTATAATGCTGTGTCTACTTTTGTCTTCCCTCAAACAAGAAAGACATCTACAAACTGGAAGTTCAGTGGGGAGCATTGAGACGGTCAGGGTGAGAGGATTGGCCAGCGAGAAGAAGCTGAGGGACTGGAGGTTGTTCATCCTGAAGAAGGGACAGCTGCAGAGGACCTGACAGCCAGGAAATTATGAAGAGATCATCAGGAGAATGGAGCCAGGCTTCTCACAGCCTTGCAGTGGAGTTAATTTAACGGTAAGAACATTTATATATTTGTATCAGGGCCTCTCTCCTATGACCATAAAATGACATTGTTCAGCTTTTAATTTAAAGCAACATTTAATAATTCCCAGATACTCATTCTCCATGACTTTCTGTTCTACCTTAGCAATCTAAGTCAGGAACAAAAATTGCTGTAGGAACCTGATGCTTTATAAAAGAGAAGAATGATGGTTGCTGTGACAGCAAGGTTGTGACAGGAATGGCCACACTGTGGCTCAGAGTGAAATTGTGAATGAAAAAATGCTATTAATAGGAAACTAAATTTCTTTGGAGGGTGTAGGGCAATGATGTCACCTAGGATGAGTTTCACTTAGGACATCTGAGTTAAAATGGCAAAGGAATTTCCTCAAAGCTCCATTAATTTGGACAAATTTTTGTGCTGAGATCCTGGCTCAGACCATGACCCAGACTGTGTCATATCCTTAACTATCTAAAAAGCTGTAGGTTTCAAAGTTTGGCATTTAGGCACATATGGAGTAGATGGAAGGTCTAATTTTCCAATTTAAATACATCCTGGAAATCAGATTAAGAAAATCTCATCCCAACTGTTGCAGTCACAGGGAGAACACAGATGTTCAACATTTACAGAATAATGTTTCTGTTTTAAGGGATCGGTTATTCCTTGCTAAGTACCCCAAATCAACACATTTCCATTGCTTCCAGCATCACCATACCAGTTATCAAATTAGGATCTGCAACCATTCTTTTCAAGTGCTGGCTTGGCATCAGTGCTTAGTGGGCAGCCTAATAGAAAGGCTATTTGCTAACAGATGCAATTGGTTCTCTAATGTACATCATCCAGTTTTATTCAGCATTTACCTGCCTCAGTTATCTTTATGCAGCTAATTCACAGATGCAGCAAACCATGTATTATTTCATTTAACTGAAGGACCCATTTATCTCAGACTCACTGCCAAATATGCGCAGCATAGTAAATCCTGTCTTGTTATTGTTAAGAGTGGATTTGTTGTTTCCTTTTTTAACTGTTATGAATGTAGTAATTTAGGTTCTTCTTTGAAGAATCTAATCTTTTACAAAAATTAAAGATAAAATATTTAAAAAATTAAAATAAAGAGTTCAGATTACTGGTTATTTCTGAAGAGCACTTTGAGTAGTTATTTGCGCCTTGGTTCTGTGGTGGGTTAACCTTGGTTGAACATCAGGTATCCAACAAGCTGCTCTATCATTCCCCTTCAATCAACAGAACAGGGGGAGAAAACACAATCAAAAGCTCATGGTTGAGACAAGGACAAAGAGATTATTGACCAGTTACCATCATGATAAAAACAGACTTGAATTGGGGAAAATTAATTCAATTTACTATAAATCAAAATCAGAGTTGGATAATGAGAAATAAGAACAAATTTAAGGACACCTCTCCTCAATCTCTCCCTTCTTCCCAGGTTCACCTTTATTCCCAACACTCCTACCTCCTTCCATTGAGTGGCACAGTGGAACTAGGAATGGCGTGGTGGTCAGTCATAATGCTTCAGCTCTGCCTCTCCTTCTTCTTCACACTCTTGCCCAGCTTTAGCACGGAATCTTTCCCATGGGATACAGTCCCTTACAACCTGCTTCAACATGAGTCCTTCCATGGGCTGCAATTCTTTGTGAACTGCCCTAGTGTGGGTCCTTTCCATGGGGTACAGTTCTTCAGGAACACTCTGCTCTACTGTGGGTGCCCCAACGGGTCACAAGTCCTGCCAGAAAACCTGGTCCTGTGTGGGATCCTCTCATGGGCCACAGGTCCTGCCAGGACCCTGCTCCAGCGTGGGCTTCCCACAGGGTCACAGCCTCCTTCAGGCATTCCCTTGCTCCAGCTTGGGGTCCTGCAGGGGCTGCAGGTGGATCTCTGCCCCCCCATGGGCCCCCATGGGCTGCGGGGGCACAGCTGCCTCACCACGGGCTGCACCAGGGGCTGCAGAGGAACCTCAGCTCCAGCACCTGGAACATATTCTCTTTGTAAATGATGGTCATACTCATGAAATTAAGAACATAACACACATCAGCTTCTCAGATTGAACAACCATCCTTGTGCAATCTTTCTCCCTGGTAGTCTTAGAGGTTTGTCTAAGCAAGCCTTTGCAAGCCCATGAAGAACAGCAGTCCCACACAAAGTAGGAAGTTGGATTAAAGGACCTTCAGAGATCACACCACACCATCTTTGTTTTTTCTTCACTATCATGATATTTTCTCCAGTGTTTTGTCCTTCCCTTCACTCTTTTACTGTAGATCCAGGAAGACTTGAGGCAGAGATTATTTTTCTTTATTAGCCTTTGAATAGTGACTTTTTTGCTCAGTGTTTTAGATGAGATAAAATAAGGCATTTATTCTTCAGAAAAACAAACAAACAACAAACAAACAAACACCATAACAATAACAACCAAAAATAAAATTGACAAAAAAAACCCCAACCAACCAAAAAAAAAAAAGAAAAAAAACCCAAAACAACAACAACAAAAGCAAATACTTTCCAGGGCAAATCTAGTTCTAGATGATTTGGTCTTTGAACTGTAAAAATAGTGGTGGAGGGAATAGGATTCTCCAATTCTTCCTTCACTTTTTTTTCATGGTTCTCAAAATATGTCTCCCAAATTATTGCTCTATACTGCTGGCACATTTCCCAACAGGAGGGTTGTGCAAGTGACAGTTTCCTTGATAACCTCAGGCTTCGTGAGAGAGCTGCATGAGCAGAGACAGCAAGCTTTTACGTGCATGTTCTGATCCATTTTTTCACTTCCATTGCATCAGTAAGTAATTAACTGTCATGAAGACCAGCCCTTCGAGGGCGTCTTGTCTCAAAAAGTTATCACCTCACTAGGCAAAGCCACACAAGAACTTGTTGTCGCCAGCTTCTCTTTTGTTTTAATGAACCGTTGTAATTTGTGGTTTAAGGTATCATTTCTCACTGTGGTCTGGAGGAGGGAGGAAATAATTAGCTGCTGGAAGCATGTGGAAGGGAAATTCGTTGTCATCATTGAAAAATTGAGGCAGACGTTCTCAACCAGAAACTGTTTTAAGTCCGACACGTTTTCTCCAAGTCTCAGAGGTCATCCTGGAGGACTGGGTGATGACCTGAGTGCTGGGGTGCCACTGAGATTGCCCAGCCAGGGCTGGGCCTGTACTGGCACTGCACAAGCAGCTGTACAAACACACAGGCCCCAAACTGCATTCACATCTAGGAACCCTCAGGTGGTTTTTTTTACACACAAGAAAGTCTGCATTTGCCATGGGTGGGAAATAACAAGGACCATGTGGTGGTTGAGCAGCACTGAATGTAGTGTATTTTGCCTCCTCAGGCTTCATGGTTATGTCAATTGCTGCTTACAAGGCTCCAGTTTTCCATGTCCCAAACATCTTTTTTATGACTAATAAACAAGAAATTTCAGGACTTATATTTGCAATGCTCAAGTCAGTCATAAATAATGCTGTCTTGTTACTGGGAGCCAAGAAAAACAAAACCATGAAGTCACGCAGTCCATGGATGATCAGCAGGATGAAAGGTGAATGCACAATCTTACTTATCCTCACACCCAAGGGCTTTGCCAAGTCATGAGATATGATAACATTCCAGAATTCCAACCGAAGCCTTTTTGTAATACTTCCAGCCAACATCCACCTCACTTCTTTTCCTTTTCTGGTCTCTGTAAGGGTATCTATGAAACTCCTGACAGCAGGTGGGCAGCTGGTGGGTCATGACTGCTGCTTATGACATGGGGAATGATTGTCCTCCTGATACTTTGTGTTCCCACCATCTGTCTGTCATATTTGCCTGCTGTGTTTTGTTTTATCTTTACATTGCAAACTCTTCAGAGCTGGGGTTTTTTTTGACATGTATTTTTGAAGTGCAAAAAAAGGCAAGCTTTTACTTTAAAAGTCCTGGACATATAGAGAAAATAAGTAATAATCAACCGTGGGATTTTTAAATTATAAGGAAACCACACCTGGGTTAGTCACATACTCAGAGACATGCAAGTCTGTTCCTAAACTTGATAGAATTTTTTGCTTATAGGAAAACAAATAACTTTGTGTAATTTTCAAAAGGAAAAAACTCTTACAGCAAGAAATAAAATATTAAGTGGAGTGGGCACAGAAGCTGAACTAGAGCATTACCTATACCTGGTACCTAAGATTTTGCTTTTCTTTCGCAAAAATATGAAAGTGCCAGACACATTCTGTAGGGGATATCTATTTCCCCTGTTGTTCTTTAATAATTATTGCTATATATCTTTTTCTATGGACAGAAAGAGTAATACTCCTGTCCATCACAAAAGATGTAACTGCATACAGAGAAAATAAAAGTACTGGTATTACAGATGTATCTCTGTCTCCTTCACTGTCAATGTCACTCTCAATATATCCCTCAGCAGCAAGTGCTAATATTAAATAATCAATTAAATGTAAGATAGAAATTAAATATCTTTGATTTTGAAGCACTACGACGTGTGTTTTGTGTACCATAATTTGTCATTGCACTGGAGCATTCAAAGGAAAGTTTTTTAAAGTGGGACTGCTCCACAGAGTAGCAGTTTCTCTTGTAGAAAATAAAATTTTTATAAAATCCAAAGCACTGCAATCCAAGCAAGTGTCTTCTGGATCAGTGCGTTTATTACACTAGGAAGCTGTAGTGAAGAGCAAATCAGACATCAACATGCACTACAAGAGCACAAAACATTTAGTACCACTGTGCTGGAGTGCAGGCATGAAAATACGAGCTGTAATTTGATGGTTTCTAACCAAGAATATCTCTGGAATCTTATCTCTATTTAAAAGTACCAAAACCAAAAATCAGATAAAAATGAAATGTTTTGTGAAAAAAAGTAATTTGCAACAGAAGCTAAACACAATATCTATGATGCCCCATTCAGTTCTTTATTCTAGAACTGCTCTCTGAAAAGAAATTCTTCACCTTTTGTAATCTGTCCCACTGCTGACATCAGTAAGTGGTAAATTATCTCCATTGATCACAGGATATCCTGCAAATACTCAGGTCTTGGTGGAGGTATCATGTAGGGAGCATGGGGTAACTTCAGAGATACAGTAAAGAATAAAAATAGCCTTAGTTTAAAGATATATAATAGTAAAGAAAATATTTTTATATTAAAAATGCCTTGTTATTACCTGTATGTATATACAAGCTGTGTAACAGAAGAATGAATTACATTTTTCTTGTTTGTTTGTTTGTTTTATTAATGGATGACTTTTGGGCAACATATGCAAAAATCCATCAGCTCAGTGAAATGATCTAAGGATTTACAGCACCCATTAATCTCTGGGAAAAATATAGAGAAAGAAATATTAAATTTCCATTTTACTGACAATGCAATAGAGAGATAGCCATGACTCATGGTGTTCTGGTTCCAGCACCAAAAGACAACTTAAAATCTCAGGGTTCACATTTTTGATCTCTTGCTTCTCTTTGGTGTTTTGGGGTGTGGGTTTTTTTGTTTGTTTGTTGCTTTTTTTTTTTGATTGGTTGATCTCCCTAGGAAGTCACCTGACTTGGACATTCTCCTCAGTGTCACAAGGTGGGGCTGGCACAGAGTAGAATTGTGATCAGTCAGAGTAAAGGGAGGCTTCTCTCCAGGTAATACCTCATGAGAGTGGTGTGTGTCAGTGATGGAGACTGTCACATTTTGTGCTAAATCCTGGATGGCACAGTAGCACCACTGTAAAGAAAAATCTGACATTTATGGTGAGGTGATATTTCAGCTTTAAGTTTGTAGAACTTTTTTTCAGTTCAGATTTCTGAGTTTGCCTCTGTGCAGGATTTCTCACCATCCCTCTCTACCGGTAAATACTGAGATCATTACAGGCACATTTCCTGTGCTACTATAAATAATTCCATTTAAATATTCATCTGCAAACATGTTGCAATAAATTATATAGAGAGTACTTAGGATTCACTACAAATTATTGGATCCTAGAGCCCTATGAAAAGTATCTGATTTTGAAAAATCCATGTGTTTATTTTTTCCTAATGTGAGAAAAATAACCAAGTTTGAATGATTTTTTGGGATATATCTCTGCCAGCCGAGGTTTGGGCTAACATTGTGGAAATCAATAGGAGCTCTCCTGTCAATTGCATTATGTACTGGATCAGACCTGCAGAATATTATGCATCTATTTGCATTGATTACAGGCACTTTTTATTCCCACTCCTGGAACTGGCTGCAGTATTATCACTGCTTTCAAGAAAGGGCAATGTAGCATGTCATTTTGAAAGATTGCTACCTCTGGTCATATTAAGTTAGGAATAAAAAGATGTAATTTCCACATTTCCCAGGTCCAGCCTTATACCGAAACACCACTACGAAGCACATTCCCTCTTCTGTAATGCCATTATTCCCATCACACCAGTGTTGTGCTCCATATCATTGACTTTTTGTGTCTCTAAGGCTTTCCTTTGCGCAGGCTCTGGTTTCTCACACAAGAAATCACACAGAATGTCCAGAACCTACAATTTTTTAGCTACTCTGGGACAGATTCATATTTTGATAACAATAATTGCATTTTAGAACTGTGGAGCATCAGTTTATTCTCCCAGGTAACAAATGAGAGGATGAGACGAAATGGCCACAAGTTGCACCAAGAGTATAGATTGGATCTTAGGAAAAAAATTCTTCACTGAAAGAGTGGTGGCATTGGAACAGGCTGCACTGCGAAGTGGTGGAATCACCTTCCCTGGAAGTGTTCAAAAAACATGTGGATGTGGCATCTGGGGACATGGCTTAGTGGTGGTTGGTTGGACTCAATGGTCTTAGAGGTTCTATGATTCTGTGATGTTTTAATCTCTGAGGTCTAAAAACGACAGATCACTAGGGGGTGTCAAAATACCATGAGAAACAAGAGCTAGGAGGTTACTGTTGCCTGGGGACCATGGGAAGGTGGGAATAACTGGAATAGGACAATGCAGATTAGTAAAGAGGACTCTGGGCTGGGACATGGAATCCACTTATTTCATTGGCTGTGTGATGAGATGTCCTAACACAAAGTGAGCTCCATGGCACGCCTCATATAAGCACTGCTCTCACGCAGTTACAGGAGCTTTCCGAGAAGCAGAACAAATCTTTTGTTATTTATTCAAGGCTGAAAGATAAATCACTCTTAGTTTTGTCTAAAATTCTTTCTCGTATTTTAATCCATGAGTGGTGATTTTTTAAAGCAGCAAGCCATAGAGCTGAGGTTGTTGTTCACAACCAAGAGGAATTGGGAAACCTGGTGCATGATTAGACCCTAATAAATAATAAAAAACAAATAAACATACAATAATAACAATAATAATAGCAGATACATACAAATTTTTTTTTAATTCCTCACAATTAAATTATTAGAGTGTGATTTTACTGATAAGTGGTCATTAAAACCAAATTCACTGACATATACTGTTGACATGCCTACAGACCTTGGGATTCCCCCCAGGAATTCCACTGGAAAAGAGTAAGAGAGGACTAAAGTTGTAAAATCTCACTGGTTTAGCACAAGAGTCAAAAACAATCATAAGACTTAGAGAAGTAGGAAAGAAGAAGTTACCCTCTTTTTAAAATTTATCAAAGGTCTTGTAACCGGCATTTCTTTGTTTGTTCCCAACCTCCCCTTTATTAACTTTTACTGACATATTTTGAAATATGACAGTTATTCAGTGAAACTATAAATAAGCCTCTTCCCCTCACTCCCCCTGATACAGTCTATTAGATTCAAAGCCTTCATTTCTGTTTTGCATAATTGACATCATTATCTGTCAGGTTGCTGGGCTCAGGTTTGCAGTCATTATGGGATCATTAGAAAAAGGGTTGTAATAAGTTCGGAAGGCCAATCGTCTCTGTTCTAATCACTGGAGAAGAGAGTGCTGATAGGGACCTCAGGGAGAAAGTATTGAAGCAGCTAGAGGATTTTTAATGACCAAATCAAGTTAGGAAAATCACCACCTGTGCCTCAGTGAACAGGATAATTTCAGCTTGGGTGAGGGTGAGTGTAAAATGGATTTGTAATCACTTTTATTTTTCTCACCATTCTTATTTTATTTTTTTCTCTCTTCTTTTTATATTTCCTTAGGAGTGGGTTTGGTGACTGGAAAACTACAGAGCAGGGCAGCAGAAAATAAGGAAAAAAATCTAGGAAAAAAGGTTATTGAAAGAGAATGAAAACAGTGTCCTGTAGCAGCTGAAGGCAGTTTCAGGTCAGAACAGATACTTAGCCAATTCAAGAAAACATTAGGCATTTCAAAATCAAGGGGTAGCAGTTCCGTAACCTAAAAATTCTTTTGCAGTCTTTTTATCGGTAGCCAGATGAGGAGAGAAAAGCCACACCCACAGATGACTCAGTCCATTGTAATTTAAGTGTCTGAGGGGATCAGACAGGTGACTTCTCTGGGAGTGTCTGCTTTTTTCCATTCTCTCCAGAGGGAGTATGAATGAGTAGCTGAGTTAATAAAGCTAATTATTAGACAGTTAAATGATCACTCCAAGAGTTAAGTGACTCTCAGTCACGACTAACTCTAGCAGTCACAGGCACACTGATTCTGCCTTGGACTGGGTTTTGTACTTGAACGTGCAGTTACTCAGTCCTTCCCCAAGAAACTGCCACTCCTGTCCTTTGTCTTACCCATCCAGACATCTCCAAAAATCATGTTGCTCTCTTCCATATTGCCATTTTCTATTCTTCAGAGTTATCTAGATAATAATTTTCAGAACACTAGTGCTCCCTTTACCTGTGCTCGAGAGAAGGTGTCATGGGAAACCCTAAACACAAGTAGGATATAATATCTTTCATCAGCTCTCAGTAGCTTGGGCTAAACACGATGTTATTTGTATTCACAAGGCTTCCAGTTAATGTGGAGCACAGGCAGACAAAATTTCCATCTGCTTTGGATGCAAATAGAATGAGCTCATGTCTGCTCAGAGGGCAAGAGCCCATGTAGGTGTATCCTGCATCTGCCTTATCTCTTAGATAATAAATTAATCAGAGCAAGAGCAATCTCCTTTTTATATGTTTGTACAGCCCTCAGCACAGGAAATTATGGGTCCTGCTGAGGTCTGAAAAGACCACTCCATTATGAAAACTGAAATTTAGAATGAATGCACTGTCGTTCATATCTTCATTAAATAAATATATGGAGCACATTAAAGCCAAGGTGAAAAATATTCAGCAGATACACTTCTAATGGAAAGATAATTTAATTGAAAAATAATCTGTTAACAATATTCTCATAGACACTATTTTATTAGATCATATTACCAAGAACCCATTTACTCTGCATCCTTTGGAAGATATTATAGGGAAGGGAAAATTTAGGCTAGATGAATGGATAGTATGTGGGATGAATGAATCTTCCTGTATTAATAGATCTCATGTTAACAGAGGTAGGTAATTAAAGTAATCTTTTAAAAACCAGATATAAGTAAGGAGACTAAGAAAAAGACTGTGTCAGGGTTTTTTTTTGTTTTTTCTTTTTCTTTGTGCCAAACTGTTCTTTGTCAAGGGAGGTTGCTTCCTTGAAAGCTTTTTTTTTCCTCTTTTTCCACACAAAAACCTTTGACTTTATTATGAAACACTACTGTTCACATGAAGGGCTGTTTAAAGCAAAGAAATATATGGTAGTTCCCTTTCCTCCATTTATACTATCAGATTTATGGTTTGTTTTGCTCAAAAAAATAGGGGTTTAGGCCACCAATGAGCACTTTATGCTGGGTGAAATTGCTAATAAGATTACTCAGT
Source organism: Callaeas wilsoni (assembly GCA_013398955.1). Classification (NCBI taxonomy): domain Eukaryota; kingdom Metazoa; phylum Chordata; class Aves; order Passeriformes; family Callaeidae; genus Callaeas; species Callaeas wilsoni. The sequence continues at coordinate 64,874 of VWPU01008942.1, forward strand.
AAATGAATCAATAATGGTCCTACTAGTTCTCAGGGATATCAGATTTTACTTCTTGACAAAATAAAAATATGAAACAGATCTCCCCTGTTTTGTTTGTTTGTTTTTTTCTAAAAGTGGAGGAATCAGATCCTCTGACCCTTGTTCATTGCCTTTGCAATCACTCCTAGAGATGCTGAATTATTGGGAAAAACTTCAGTTGTTACAGCCATCAAAAGGTGCAGAGTTTTTTTGACTGTCATAGTTTTGAGATGTGTTCTGTACACACTTTTTTAAAAGATTTACTATTTACTATTATTTATTTATTTATTTGGGGGTCCAGGCTCAGAGAGTGGTGATCAGTGATGCTGCATCCAGTTGGTGGCTGGTCACCAGCGGGGTTCCCACGAGCTCAGTACTGGGCATTCTTGTTTAATGTCTTTATTGATGAACTGAATGCACTCTCAATCAGTTCACGGATGATGCTAAGTTCAGCAGGAATGTTGGTCTGCTGGAGAGTAGGAGGAGTCTGCAGAGGGGTCTGGACATGCTGGATCAATGGTCCGAGGCCAACTGTGTGAGGTTCAACAAGGCAAATTAGCAGGTTGTGTCTTTGGGTCTCAACAACCCCCGCAGTGCTCCAGACTGGGGGCAGAGTGCCTGGAAAGTGACTCAGTGGAAAAGGATTGGATTCAGTTTTGGGCCCCTCACTACAGGGAAGATATTGAGGTGCTGGAGCATGTCCAGAGAAAGGAACAGAGCTGGAGATGGGTCTGGAGCACACGTCTGATGCAGAGTAGGTGAGGCAGCTGGAAGTGTTTAGTCTGGAGAAAAGGAGGCTCAGCAGAGGCCTTATTGCTCTCTACGACTCCCTGAAAGAAGATTGTAGCTAGGTGGGGGTTGGTTTCTTCTGTCAGGAAACTGGCACTAAGACAAGAGGACATAAGTTCAAGTTGTGCCAGGGGAGGTTCAGGCTGGGCATCAGGAAGAATTCCTCTACTGAAAGGGTGGTTAAGCATTGGAAGAGGCTGCCCAGCAAAGTGATGGAATCACCATCCCTGGAAGTGTTCAAGAAATGACTGGACGTGGTAGTCAGTGCTATGGTTTAGTTGACAAGCTGTATTTAATCAAAATTGGGACTTTATGATCTTGGAGGTCTTTTCCAACTTTAATGATTCTAAGATTATATTAAAGAATATTAAAGGTAATAATATCTTTGAATATGTTAGCACGTCTCCTACCTGTGAGTCCTGGATGATCAACAGCACCTTCAGCACTAGTGTAAGATTCACCTCACTGGCTTAAATTGTTAAACCACTTCGCTACTCTCCCTAGTCACTGAAGAGAAACAGACATTTTTAGAAAATTAGTACCTCTACTACAACTACTAACAACAACAACAACAACAACAACAACAACAACAAGAGCAGCAACAATTTTTTAATGCACCTTAGATAATTTAATTTAATCATCTGAAGGAATTTACTCTTCTCTGTTAACTATAACACACCAATTGATATTCTTTTGTCTGTAACTTTACATCATCTGAGTATTCATGAAGCATAGCATGAGCTTTTTTTTTTTCCCAATCTGCCTTCCATATCATATGTCATTTTTGTGAAGAATGAAAGCTTGAACCCTCTCTATGGAAAAACAATAGTATTTCTAGGCACTGCATTTACTCAGTATTGACCAAAGACAATGGGAGAACTTCCACTGAACACATGGCAGGCAACTATGTTGAAAATGCAGCTCCTTTCACACCTGAATTCAATAACTAAATGATTCTGTAATTGTAAGGTCATCAATCTGAAACATTTAGGTATGTCTGAAGCAAAATATATAAAATATATACTAAAATGACCACGGTTAATCTTAATGGAGAAAGCCTGCCTCACTATCTATGACAGATATAGCCCTTAGCAAAACAGATATGAGAACAGTTTGATTCACAGACATGGAGAATTGTCCCTGCAAAGCTCAAATTCCTATTTCAATTCCTTATCTAATTTGTGAATCATCTAGTTTGAAGATTCATGTCAACAATTCAGTATAAGACACTTTCTGCACTCATGCAGACTATGTGCATGCTGAGATCTGTTCATCGCCAGATCTTTAAGAATTTTAGATAAGAACAATTAATCAAGTGAAAATTTATTTCAGTACTTGATTTGATTCAATCACTGTCTTAGTCTCCAGGCTCAAGGTACACATAAAGCTGTTCCCCTTTCTACCTACTACTGCCTATTTCCGAAACCCCTCCTGAGATGTGTTGTGTGTCAATGTATGAAGCTTTAGTTGATAGCTCTGCTTGAACATAATTTTTTGACCTTACTCATTCATTAATCCAGTTGGTAAATTCTGCTTCCCTTCAAGAGCAGTATGCTATTCTGGAAATTAATCCACTGGACAAAATACATCACCCTTACTCAGACAGATGTGCCTTGTAATGTAGTCTCACTGAATTTAATGACTGTGCTGAATAAGAAAATATTAGTAGAAGTCAAATAAGTAACAGAACATGACCCATAATTGGCCTAGATAGAAATTGAAGATTTGAATTCTTCATTTTCCTTCCTTTATTTTAAATGAGGAGTTTGTACAACTTAATTAAGAACACAAAAATAATCATTTTTTGCCCTACAGATATACATTTTTCCTTTTAATGGGGGCTATGATTTCCAGTGATGATTTTGGAAACCCACCCTATCCTGTTATTGATGAGCACCCTTTCCTAGACTTTGACCTGACCAAAGACAGTATAAATCATACAATCAGAATTCTTTAGGTTGGAAAACACTTCCAGGATCATGGAGTCCAACCAATAACTTAACAGTGCCAAGGCTACAACTAAACCATTTCCTTAAGTGCCACCTCTACGTGTCTTTTGAATATATCCAGGGATGGCGACTGCACAGCTCTCCTGGGCAGCCTGTTCCAGTCCTTGACAACACTTTCAGTGAAAAATTTTTTTAAATGTCCAAAGTAAACCTCTCCTGACATAACGTGAGATCATTTCCGCTTGACCACCTCCTGTCAGGTAGTTGTAGAAAGTGGTAAGATCTCCCCTGAGTATCCAGGCTAAACACCCCCAGCTTCTTCACCTGCTCTTCATCTGGCTTGTGCTATAAACCCTTCAGCAGCCTCATTGCTCTTCTTTGGACATACTCCAGCACCTCTAGCTAGCAACTACTGCAGGTTGAAGAGTCATTTTTCCTTTAAAAATCCATTTTCTACAGAATTGGACGAACATTCACCTTTCTGTTGCCAAGTGTGGGCTTGTTAGATGGCCTTTCCTGATACAAGAATATTCTACTGCTAATTGGATCTGCTCCAATATTTGTCAGTAAGAGTAAGAACATACCAAAGGAAACACTGAAAATATATCAGAGCCAGAACGTTTACTTCTTCAGATATCTTTACTCTTTTTTCCCCTACTTTTGTAAAAATGAAAGTTTATGTATACTTTTTATCATTTCTTTTTATCTTAGAGTCAAGTCTGTGATATTAAATACTTCCTTGGGACATAAGTCTCCTGCACGAGAGCCGACAGGGTCTTAGTGGCATTTATTGATGAAAAAGATGAAAGTATTTTTGTCTTGATTGGAGAAGCCATTTTGGGTCATTTTATGCCTTATAAATCCATTCTGCATTGATGAACAGATTGTCCTGTTGTCTTCCAAAAAGAAATTATAGTAGTAGAATTTTAAAATATACTGAATTCTGGAGTAAATATAAATATATGTTATTGTTGCTATTCTTGTTATTATAATAGCTTGTTTGTTCTCTGCTTACAAGGCATACAACCTTTCAGCTAACAGGCAGATATTTTCATCTGAGCACACTTATTAAAGAGTTGCTTGAGATTACACAAAACTCAGTGTTGACATAAAATGTGCCAAGAACATAGTTCAGCTTTTTTTCTTTAAGGAAATGTTTTTCATCCTATGGCTTCACAAGGAGCCTCCCTGTGGCTCAGAAGAGGTCAGAGGTTTTCAAATAAAACTCTGTTTTGGCATTCTGCACACAGCCCAGAATCATCAAATAGAGGAAAAAAAAACCACACACAAGACCACAAATGGTGTAGAAGCAGGAGACAAGGGAAATCTCTTCCTGGTTCACAGAAAGAAAAATTTTTTACTAAATTATGCTGGATAAATGGGCAGGTGAAAGGAGGAATACTAGCACTACATTTTCTGCCAAAGGCTCTGAGATTGCTGCAAACCAAATCTTGTACAGTAGATTGAGAGGATATTGATAAAGCCTTCATTTACATAGGAAACTTATACACCAGCATAAGAATTAGATCTGAGCTTCCTGGGATTCACCTAATTAGTATTTAATCTCCAACACTTGACTCCTATTGCAATGTATGGTTCTGAAAGTGCTTCCTACAGGAAAAGGAAGTGTAAAAAGGGTTTGTTGATCACAGCTCACTGTTCTATTATATCAAAGAATGGTCAAGCCTTGCAATATTTATCTTAAATAACTAGGTATGCCATTCAAATACCTTAACAAGATATCTAATCTTTTCTTTGTGGTACCTTTTACTTGAAATATCTGATAATCAATATTTTTTATGTCAGATTTATGCCTAAGTCATTTTCCCCTCCCATCACACAGGGCACATCTGCATTACACGTCTTCTTTCTGAAAACTGAAAACTAACTTGAAAAAAGAACAGCCAATCAGCAGTGTTCACCACCATGGAGATTTTATTGTTTTCTTTTAATCAAAGCCTTGGACAAGATCCTATTTCTTCCCTGAGTGTTGAATCTTTCAAGTGTTTTCAAAACCACAGTAACTGAATGTATGGAATATAACACAGTACTCTGCCGTCTGATATTTCAAATAATAAATTTCATTTTCCTGTTTTTCTAGGAAAAACATTCAGGTGACAGATGGTAGTTACTAGAAGATAAAGAGACCACTATATTATCCAAACAGGATGAAGAGTGATGTGTTTCCTAATGACTTTCGCATGGAAAGATATCTTAATAAATGAATTGAATAAACATTTTCTATGAAGTTTTGAATGATAATTTAAACTTTTATTACAAGTGCTAAGTCCAAAGCTTTTTTCCTATTCTGCATTGCTCTGATGAGCTCTGACATCAAGAAAATTTCAGGGTTTTTATCATTCAAATTTTATATGAAATTGTGATTCTATGAGTCATAATAACTTTATTATACTAAGTGATGTGCTCATAATTAATACTGGGCAGTGCAGGTGCACCTTTTGAGCAGATGAGATGATCAGAACAAAGGAGGAGAAATAAGGACATAGAATTATTCAAGCATCAGTGACAGAACTGGAACTGCTTAAGGTCATAATAACTCATTGAATCTAACACTTGTTATTGGAGAAAATAGAATTTCTGCTCCATCAGAAATCAAATAGTCTCTCAATTTGATCATAGTGTCTCAAATGTCAGCTCTCACCATTTTTCCTACTTCTGGGATAAAAAGCTCTCCTGCCAAAAGGATTATATGCCTAGCAATGCTCAGTTGTCATGTATTTTGTAAAGGGACAGAAATATTTAGTGTGAAGAGAAAAAAAATCTGTTTCTCTGACTTCTTACCTATTCTCATTTGAAGGAAATATTATTCACCTCCGCCATCCTTGCTTTGCAACTTCTTTCTTTGCATAAGTGACAGAAATGCATATAGATAGGGATGATTCAAAACTGGACATGTAGATACCTGTGAAGTACAAAAATATCTACTGCCCTTCATGACTTTCTTTGGGTCTGGAAGTACATCAGCAAAATCATTACTGACAGATGGACACTCCTAACAAAAAAACTTTACGATTACACATTGTTAGGAAAAGTTTTGCTATGAGGCAGGTTCTAAATAACTTTTAAGATTCTACAGCTGAAGATTTTAAATCAAGGCAACCCTCAGTATTGTGTCAGTATTCTAGTACCTAAACAAAGAGAGAAGGAAGGGGAAAAAAGTGTTGACTTTGCATTAGCAGCTAAACACTCAGCACACATGACTGGGCATGACCTTTCTGTTCAAACACATGCTCTCATCAACCAGGACAACAGAGGATGTCAGGCTCTAATGTTTGATATATATTCCACACGCTTGGTGAGCTGGATATGGCCCATTTTACTTTCCAATGAAGTAAGCGGTCCTGAACACACAATCATTCCTGGTAATGGCTTTTTTTTTTCTTTTTTTTCTCCCTTCTGAATTGCAGTGTTGGATGAAATATTTTGGGCTTATTTTCTTGCCTTTATGCCAAAGTTTATACAGCTTTCTAACAAAGGCATTTGCTTTGTGCTTGAGGTTTCAGTGATATTCAGGCTGCGGGTATTATGCACAGAGAATGGTTTCCTGACCACATGTCATCAAGCGAACATCCTGGGAGCTGACGGATTTTTAAGGGCATTTCCAGTTACATATGAAATGAACATATTTGTTTCTTGTAGAGATGAATCGGTAATAGGTTGTACCACACAAAATGTTTTTACATTCTAAATAGAAAATAGAAAAACGAAATAAGAAAAGATAGACCAAAGTGCTTTTCCATAGAGCCAACATCAACAGTGATAAGAAAACTGTGCAACCAATTCTCTGTGCTCTCCCTGGAATCAAAATAACATCTGGTAATTATAAGGGTGATAAATTACCTATTTTTGATCTTCCTCCCCATTAAATCTTAAGGCTTTGATGGTGCCTTTGATGCGCCACTGATGGAAAAACTGGAGAGAGATGGAGGAGGTGTGAGGCAATTTCTTGCACTGCACCAAAAGTTGCATCTTGATGCCACTTCTTATATTGCATCAAAGTCCCAGAACTCCAGTTACTTCTAGTTTGTTTTTTTTTTCCCAGGAGGACAGTATTCTACCTCTTCATTTGGTACCCGAAGTATTCACCTTTATGCACTCCAAGAGAACATCAGTTTTTTCTCCATCACCTTCTTTCTACATTTCATCAGTTCCACTCTGGCCTCCACTGACAAGACAGAATTAAATCTGAGCACAATTTACCAAAGACGTTTCCAATACCATACTAACCAAATTCCAAAAAAGGCTGTGAAGGAACAGAACAAAGAAGTAGATTTCTTTGGAACAACTTTGCTACATTACAGGGGTTCTTTTGGTTTTCAGCAAATCTTAATGAGAAAAGCTCTATTTTCCTTCTCTGATTGCTTTCTTTTTCCTTATCTTTATACAAAAACTTCAATTAAGTTCATTTAATGATCAAAATAATATTTTGTGCACATTTATATAATTATAATCCATTTCAGGGTATGAGAACATAAGAGTCATTTTACCTGCCTTCACTTAATAACCCTCAATAATGCTTCATAAATATCCTGTAAGCAATGGGACCTGAAGAATAATTTTCATTGAGACAATGTATTAACAAAACCTGGATTCTGGCCATAATGTCGTAGTCCTGGCTGTATTTTTTGCTGGGAGTGCAAAGTTCTGTAGTGATATCTACAGATGTGCATCTTGGTTTGGCTTTGCATTTCATGCAAAATATGGTATTTCAGCAGATAACCTCTCTAGTCAAAGCAGGATTTCTAGTCAAATTCTGACACAGTGTGATCTAGGAGCATTGTGAACTACTTACCTGAAGGCAAATAAATATCTTCTCACAAATTTTTTGACCAAGAAAGGCTTCTAAAAAAGTGGTTATCAGACAATCCTTATAGGCAGTTTTTGATTTTCATCACTTTACATTTATTTCATAGTAGATGCTCAAGCCGGTGTCTGCAGGAGTCAAAATTGTTTCTGGTACTGCAGTGATCTGCAATAGATTGTCATTCCTTTTTACTTTCTAGGTGCTTCATTACAGCACAAAGATCAAATCCCAAAAAGGAGTTCTGTGATAAAGAGAATGGCAAGTCTGACCAAAGCAATAGAAATGCTCCCTTGGAGAAGTCAAACAGCCCAGAAAGAGTCCCAATGTCTCATTCATTGTTGCTTCTTTGCCTAAAAGACTAAGAGCTTGCATAATTCTATATATGCCAGTTGATGTGGAAGAAATATAATTGAAGTCAACCAGAAAACCAAGCAAAATTTTGGTGCGAAACTGGAGAGAGCATATGTTACACATCAGTCATTGACACAATGAATGGAGCAGTGAAAATGAAAGCTTCCACAAAGCAAGACAGACATAACTGTTGGGTATGATAAGTAGTAAGGCTGACAGAAGACAAACTTGTTTTTAGCATGATCAAGTAGAAGTAGACTTGAGTCTTCATGTGGCCTGTATCTCTTCAGTAAACTTTGTGAGAGGTGGATATCACACAATCTGCCTAAGAAAGGCAGCTATCCCCATTTTACACAGAGAACACAAGGCAAGGATTTCTGATACCTCAAAGCCTGCCGAAACTGGGACTTCAGGAGAATATAGACACAGATTCCCATTCTGATTGTATCACTCTGTTTTCCAGGTGTGTTCCTCAATCAGCCCAGTGATGTGTTAGATGTGTTCTTCAACATATTCTCTGAAGAGATGGCGAAGCAGTTCTTCTTGGAAGTCTTCCTGCTTTGGAACTCAGGAACATCCTTGGTTCCAATTTCGAAATTAAGTTGAGCAGATATTTTCCCTGCTATTTTCTCCAGTCATCTTTTAAGGAGAAACACTTCTATCCATTCAACCGTCTATTTCCAGGAGATGATGTGTCTTGAATCCCAAGTCCCCATTTGTGCAAACCTGATTGGGATACCTAAGCTCCACAAAACTAAGTATACTCCTCTTACCTTTTCTTGTACAGGTTTAGATGCATAGTCTTTCAGAAATTACATTCTTTCTTTGATTATTTGGAGAAACTAATATACCTTAATGCCTCTTTTTGAGTGCTTTATCTGTTTTGGCCAAGTACCTACCTACATTTTCTTCCATGCTGCACAGTAACTAGTGCTCATGGTCAGAAAGAAAATCTACAGTGAAGCAAGAAATAGAATCTGTGTATTTCAAACCTCAGTTTATAATCTTAACGCCTACAGAATGCTTTGTCTTTGGGAAAAAATACCAAACAAAATGCAAACAATCCAAAAGTGCTTCCTTTCTAGAATCCAGGAGGGAATTATTCTGCCATTGATTTTCTGGAAATCATGTATTCTGAGTGCCAAATAAGACCCTGTCCTCCAACATAAACTTCAGAGTGATAATAAAGTAAAGGTATATATTTAAATGTCTGTATGACCGAGGCTTAAGAATTTAGTCTGTACTATTTTCATATTTCTGCCCTTAACTGTCCCAAATCATTCTACTCCATCATCTCTTTCCACTCTTGTGTTCTTAGTTTCCAGGACTGAAAGTTCCTTGGGATATAGTTTACTTTTCAACTGGTTATTTTTTCTATGGAATGATCAGTTAGTAAAATCTTGTGCATTGTATCAGAATGGATAAAAATTATAACAAAAACTCCAGAGACTTCTGGAGAGGGAATTGACTGAGACCACAATAAATCCCTAAAGAGATGCAGGTATTAGTAAATTAAACATTTCCAGGATGATTCTCTGATACTGAGACAATCTGTCACAGAGTCAGATACATCCACATCCTTAAAATCTGAAATTGTATGGCTAAATCCAAGCATATTTAGGAATATTTTCACATCCAGGAAAGCTATTAAATGATGCTCAAAAATTTATTCACATAGTCCCAGTTTTCCAAAGCTAAAACCATAGCAAGGACAGTTCTAACAGTTGAGTGACTGAACAGGAACTTTTCCTGATACTGTTCAACTTACTCTTCACATAGCTTAGAGAAGCAAAGGTAACCAATAGCAGTGATAACAAGATAATTAAAAGTAAGAAGCAACAGTCAGTGTCTGACACGTGGGAAATACAAGCTGAGATCTTCAAACTCTTCTCTTTACAACTCAAATTGGCAGAACAGTTCTATGTTTCTTTGCTCAGGACAGCATTAAACTGAATACTTCACTGTTTTTTCCTTGATGTTGTTTTTGCTTTTCTTGAGAATGACACTTAAGACTACCTTGTAAAAATACTGAAAATAAAATTGTTCCTAAACTGTGACAGGAAAAAATTCAGCACTTATATGAAAAGACTTTCTGAAGGACCAGACTTTTGTGAAGAGAGTCACATTCTGAAAGAAACAGCAATGAAACTACAAGAAAATACATATATTTTTGGAAAAAAATACAGTTATGAGCACTACATCTCTCAGAAGGATGATGAAGTGATATTCTGTATCAAAAGACAGGCTAAGATCATAAGAAGTTGAGCATAGTTACTAATAAGACTGAGATTTTAATTGAAGTTTAATGACATGGAACTTGCACTGATGCTCTTAGAAAAAGAGTGAACTTTCACTTCTCAGTCCTATTTTCAGCTGCTGGCACTCGAGAGTGACCAGCCCAAACCATGTGTCTGGGCTATACTTGGAAGCTCTGAGAGAACTCTGAGACAAGAAACTCATGTTATTAATTTAGCCTCACTAATTAAAGTGCTAATGAAACTTCAGCCACAGTGCAGAGCCAGGACAAAAGGAGGAAGAATGAGAAAATAAATCCACAGAATGATGAGAACTTTTGGTAGGCTCAAGTGAGGCTCTGCTATACACGGGGGGATCTCTTGTTTTAGAGGAGAAGACATATTCGTGTATGGGATAGACTGAAGAAAGTTGATGGCTAAGCTATTACATTTTTCCTATTCCGCTTTCCTTCCTTCTCTGTATTTTAAGCCCAGACAGGCCTCTAGGCACTGTGTCTTTAGGCACTTGTGACTTAAGGCTCCCAAAATATGTTTCTCATAAATGTTCATCATTTTAGATTCCTACCTGAAAAATCAGAAGAGTAATGTTTATATTCCTTTGAAAAAATTGGAAGATTGGTTGGAAGATTTCTTACCTTAGAGATGTAAGTAACTATTTTCATCTTTATTTTCCCAGAAGCATTATCTTAATGCTTGAGGACTTTGCCCTACTTATATGCAGGATTGTAATTTTCTGCCAGGTTACATACATGCCAGCATATTTTGCATTCAAATACGATGTGGAAAGCCTTGTATAGAGAGAAAGACATGGTTATTTTGAACTTGTTGGAGCAGAGGTGTTAGACAAAATGAGCTCCAGAGGTCCTTTCCAAGCTCAGCTATTCTCTGTTATTTTGCTGTGAACTCACAAATACATCTGTGCTGAAGAATGTGCTTCTCTAAGTCTTGTTTTTCGGGCACCACTCTCACGTCAGTCACCTTATCCTGGGAGAGGTGTTCCGTGGAGTGATTTGAAAGTGTGGCAGATTCACAGCTTCACAGAAAAAGAAAGTGAGGGAAGACAGACAAACAAAAGCCTTGACAGCAGGACAAAATGGAGGAGATTAGGTAGCAACAAATCCAGCTTTGTCTTAGTGAAGTTTATCCCACCATCGAAACGAATCCCTGAAAATGTGGGACAAAATTTCTGAATGCAGAAGGAGCCTTTGGTGGGACAGGACTGTAATGAAGCATCTGCTGTGCTGAATTCACACAGAAAGAGCAGGGGCTGAGGAAGAGATGTTTAAGGACACGATAAAAACTACCCAGCAACCAGCACACTGCTGAAAATGAACTGCTGCCTCACAGACCACGGAAAGAACATCCCAGCTTTCCGGAGCCACTGAATAAGACTCCTGAGATTATTGACTTTTTTCTATTTGGCAGTGATGTTTTGGAACACATTACAGATGTTATTTGCTTTATCAGAATATGAGCCAATTGACAGATTTCTTAATATGCTACAGGACCATGTAATGTCTTTACTAAGCCCCCCAGGGGCCCACTACACTAATACTAAAGACATTAGTGATGTCTGCAGTGGTATAAATATACCTGCAGAAGACATTAAAGTGTTGTATGGGGATCCCTCAGCTATTTCTTGGCAGATTGGTGTATCCCTAAAGCATGATGCTCTACCACCCACTGGTTGTAATGAGGATCCCAAGGGCAAGAGGTAAAATTTAGAACATAAAGACATCTCACGTGGCTTCTGTCTCCACCAATCCAGCACAACGAGTTATCTGTTCCTAATTTGACTTGCCTCCTTTGTATTGACAAAGCTTCATGCCTCATGTTAGCCTTCCCTTTGCACAGATGAAAAAAGAAATATGAATACATTTCTAAGAACTGGAAAACTTAAAAATAGAGGACAGCGAGTAGGCCTGTGTTTGTACAGCGTCTAATATAATGAACAATGGATGTATGCCCAGAAATCCTACATTTTGTCATATGAGAAAGAATAACTTATATTACAGTTAATTTGTGCTTTGTTTTACAATCATTATCTACTTTGCTCATAACATCAGTCAAATAGCCTGTTCCACAGTAGAGAAACATAAACAAAGAGTAAAATAACAACAGCTGCCAGCTTAAAGTTATTTCCACCCATGAACTTCTGTTCACAAAGTAGTTTTCACACCTTCTTCTTCTAGGGTGGGAAGCAAAAACTAAAATAAATTGTACCTCTTCTGTTTCCATACATTGAGATATGTATTTGTCAGCACTAAGATAGTAATTTAGTCAGCCCAGAGGGGTTCCAAGAATCTTGGGTAGAAAGAAAGGAAAGCAGCCCAGAACAAGTGAAATAATCGCTACCAAATGGATGCCTCTCAATGGGAGCTAGAAAAAAGGTCCCAGACTTTTGGAATTCCACTCAGACTGGTGGAAAATTGTCAGAGAAAACAGATACTTACTGTTCTTGACCAATATTCACTGTTTTGATATATGTTGGCAATATTGCAGAGAAAACTTTTGAAAATCTGGAAATCCCTTTGCATACAGTAATTCCCATAATCCTAAAACATATTTCACACTTCTGGGACTCCATATTGTGGTAGATCATATAAAAGTAGTCTTTCCTCCACCACAACACAGAAAAGATCTCATTACCTCGTGTACTCAAAGGATTAGAGTAAAAAAAATCCTGAAGAAGTTTGAGTAACACAGGAGAATTATCTCATTTCTCAAAGACAGCCAGTAGTTCCCTGCTTTTTCCAGTTTACCAAAAATGTATAACTGTTTCCAATCTCCAGAGCTTTTGGGAGCATAATAATTCCCTAATATCCACCTTAATCACAAGTCTGCAAGATGCAAAAATGTAATTTTATTTTAATAAAAAAGTGTATTTTTTGTTTTAATATTCAAAATGGGTCTAGTTAATGATTCTACCATTGTTGAAGAATATTTGATATTCAAAACACTGACCATTTTTCTCTTTTCTCTCCCTCTCTCTTTCTTTTAAAAAAAATTTATTATTTAATTAGTTATTGCTGTATTCCACTGAAACACATATATTTCACTAAAATTATTGGTGGGAAGGTATCTGAAATCCAGGGAGAAATCTCTGCGCACTGTAGCTACATCTACATCAATAACCTGTGTGTACCCTGAAGCATTCCCAGACACTGAGATAAGCTGGCAAGGACTCCTGTATCCATGTTAATGACCTGTCAGTCACCCAAAGAGCTCAACACTTGAAACCTGCCTGCTGGGATCCCTGAAAAAGTCTAATTGCTAAATCTCATCCAGGAGCCCTTTGGGAAGGTGCAGCTGCACTGGGCCAAAATCACTGCATGAAACCCTTCTGAAATATTACTAGTAGAGGTATGTGACTCAGAGTGGCCTGTGAGAAAGCTGATATTTTGGGAGTAATCAAATTTCCCTTTCTCTCTCTCCATCACACACACAGAGAAAGGTCTGAAGGATTTCACGTGCTTCCCAATTAGCAGAGGAAAAAGGACCAAGTAAGAAGGGACAGAGTTGCCTGCAGTGATAGGTACCAGCTTATTGCATCTGTAAGAGCAGAGCAGAGCTCAGTGCAGTGTCACAATCAGCTTCCGTGCAGACCCTCTGGTTATGGCAGGAGGGTGCCACAACCACACACCATTGAGGTAATAATTCTTCTGGATCTGAACTGGTTGACATAAAACCACCTTCAGTTTCCCCTATATGGATAAATGCAAAGATCACTTATAGTGATTGGGAGACTTCTCGTGGGAGAACAAAACAAAACTGAACCACATCACTCTTTTTTTCATCTAAATTTTATGGTGGAGCTTTCTGAAGTCCCATCTCCTCCCAAAAAAAAAAGAAAATTTTCGTTTGCCCTGCTCTATCAATTTATACAGGGAGTGTATTTTAATCTCTGCTCTCTTTTTCACATCCAAAATGTTCTGTAAAGAAATAATCTGTCAATCCTTGAGTTTATCCTATTAAGGTATTCCTGTGAAAATAAAATCCAGTTGAAGTCAGATATCTTGCATGTTGTAATGCTTAAAGAGTTGTGACATCAGACCGTGCTTAGGACAAAGCCTGACGCAAAGCAACGCAAAAAAATTGAGACTTCTTTGTCTCTCCTTGGGGTCCCATTATGGTCACACTTTCAGTGTAGACAAGCACCAGCAAATTTGTTCCTGTTTGATGGATGTCTTTATTATATACCACAAAATTACTTGAAATAATATCAAATGATCAACATAAGTCACATCAAAAACCATGGATTTATCTTCCTGTTTCCAGGTGGTGACCTGTCTGGCAGAAAAAAGCTACTCCTGGCATGGTTTGTGGTTTGAACTGACTGAAGTCCTCATTGCCAAAATTTCAGACTTGGAAGCCTAAACCTTAAGTTTGTAAATACGAATATAAATCCCTAAATTTAGAAATGTAAGAACTTAAACATTCACAAAATATATCTACAGGAAAGTAGGTCTTTCTCGTTGTTAAAGATGAGCAGAAATTAAAAATAAATTCTAGCTTAAAACTCAGATATATTGAGTAACAATTCCAAGGCTGTCCTCTAGGAAGATAGATATGTTCTCAACAGAAATAGATACTAGCACTGTAATGAAAATGGAATTTAATTAAACAATTACTCTAGCTTATTTATCATAATATTCAGCATTTAAAAAATTGGTCAAAAAAAACCCTATACTTTACCAATCACCTCATAGAAATAGAAATTACTGTCCTCTCTTCTTCTAAAGTCTTCTAGATCCTTATGAGACCAACCAAAAGTCATTCAGAAATAGTGCAAAGAATCTCGTGTATTGTTCTCTTTCTTTGTTCATTTGTTTGTTTGATAACAAGTTCTAGTATAGGATGCAAAAGTTTTTGTTCAGAAAAAGGCTTCCAATTGGCAGTAATTTTTAGCAGAGATAGCTTGAAATCCTTTAAAATTATTTCATTTAAAATGTAATTAAAAGCACACCATGTTTATGGTAGTAGATGCCTTATACTTCTTTTTGTTTGTTTTTTCAGTGTGAATTTGGCTCACATAATGTCAGTGTCTGTGCTGTGTGAAGGGAGATGTTGCATCCTGTGTGTTTCACTCTCTGAGAGCATCCTGGGAAAGGTGTCTTTGTGCCTTTGCAGGGAGTCAGACCAATGTGAGTATGAGAGAACTGAAGTAAAGCTGCTGCAAGATTCTGGCACCAGCTTCTATATGTGGGATTTGTCTCAGAAAATTAAAATGTTCTGTACAAGGCAATTTTCATTAAAGACCTGTTTAAAACTCTGTCAGAAAAGATTTGTTGCAGGCTTTTTGATCTGCTTTAACTGAAGGATTTTTATTATTGGAACATCAGATTTGACATTTCACATGATAATTCCCCAAACTGATTTTGCCTTATTTTGCTCCATATGATATTGGAGCTTATTTATTTTTTTGCTAACAATCCTATAAATGTTTTTCCTTTTAATATCTACTCCTCCATTGCTGTCTTCCACCACATATTGCACAAATCTGCAGATCAAAGTAAAATAATTGTTATATATAGTGTGTCTCCTAACTTCATTGCTGTTGCTGTCAACAGCAGGATTTTTCTTCAAAAATGATAAGAGAGAATCTAAAATATATACAAATCGGCTTAATCTACAGCTATTTACCATAACATTTAACTGAGTAGCTAGTATTATTTATGAAAAGAATCATTATATCTCTAGTACCTTAGTCCAAATGAAATAAATAAGCTCTATTATTTCTACTGATTGAGATGATATTAGTGTGTGATGTTTAAAAAATAATTCAAAACTATAATAATGATGAAAAAATAACCTATTTTTTTAAAATCTTGAACCCATGCTAAAAGCTGTCTGTGCCTTCCTCCGAAGAAAGGCCATATATTTTCTTTCAAGGTAGTGCTTGGCTGCATCAGATTCTCTAAAGAACCAAGAGCTGCTCATCCCTGGAGGAAGGAAGCTGAAACAGAGCAGTTGAGAAGTATCCAAGAGAACTCAAGGGAGATTTCAGATGCCCAGTAATTAATTGTTTTATGGAGGCTCAGATCTCACATAGAAGCTACAGTCCTTCCTTGCCTGTTCTTTAGTTTCCTTAACCTGAAATTAGACAATACCACAGGTAAAAATCTTTACAAATTTACATTTTAAAATCTTTTAAAAGCATAGTCAGGGAAGAAGTGAGAACTCAGAGTGATGTAATTCAGAGTGCATGTGATGGAAGAAGTGTGGAAGAACTAGCCAGCATTTTTTTGACTGTCTAGAAATACCACATAAGTTTAAAAAAAAAAAATCATAAGCTCCAACACACTAATTTTAGAGTACAGAAAACTGGGAGCTATGATTGGTTTGATCATTGCTACAAACACTCAGTTGAAAGTGAGGAAGTTTTGACTGAATTTAAGCCCTGAAGGCAAGAAGAAAGAAGGTTGAGATAATTGTCTAGAGAAGAGAGAATCAAAGAAGGAAGAAAAAAGAGTATCAGATTCACAGTTCTTAGAGCTGAGGAAAGCTCACGGTCATTGAGGAAGAGGAAACAAGGATAAAGAAAGTGATTCTGGTGAACAAATCAAGATTTTTATGGTGGGACAATCATAATTAAATGAAAGCCATATCCAGAAAATAGCAGATTCTTCTCAAGAGATGGTTCAATGTTGCAGGATGCACAAAATGATACAGAAACAGGCCAGTATAGCTGCAGCCTCTGAGTACTGTTAGCTGACTGTAAACATGAAGAAAAGCAAGCTGAACACATATTTTTTCTCTGCACCAAGAATTCCTGTGTAGCAGACCCAGGGATCATTCAGCCAGTCCTTACACATCACTTACAATTCCTACATTAGGCACTTGGTTGACAAAAATCCATTTCTTTGATGCATTTGTGTGTCATCATTTAATATAATAGACCAAAGTTCATGTTTAGTGTAGATAAATGTATAATGCTGAAACGGAACATAAGCATCTATTAACCATATACCATTTTAAAAAGAACATCAGGTTTCTACTGCAAAGAAAGACAAAACACACTTTTTCACAGTGGTCTGTAGGTTCTGGTTACACATACTACAGTAAGGCCTACCTGTTTTCAAAAAAATCTGTTTAATTCATACTAGAGCAAAGACTGAAGGTCTTGCTTGGTAGAGGAACAAATGAGATAGATGTCTGAATGTTGTTTACTGTGGGATAAAGTGGGACAGTTGCAGTGATTTTCCATTTCAGTTCTAATATATTAAACTACTATGAGAATTTATTTTTATAACTTGGTTCAAAATTATTAAACTTAATTTATACTCAAAACTTGACTGTTTTCTGTTTTTGCTGCTTTTTATAACAAGAAAGGAATTGTCTATTTCCCATGAAATGAAAAATGCAGTCCTTGCCCTCCTCTATTTCCAACCCCATTTCTTTGAAGAGCTTGTGCAGGGAAATCTGTTAATTGAAAATACTGACAGGATCCCCAGAAGGCAAAAAAATCCAACTAAAAATTAGTCTAAAGTTTTACTGAAATATCAGAAGTTCTCAAAACTAATTAACTTCTCTTTGTTGAATGCATGCTAATGGAATAAAACTGTTCCATTCACTACATCAACATAGCTGAATAGTTCTCTAATAGATTTTTTCCTCAGTAAGTGCTATCTTACAAATATCTTGCCAGCCTCACTCTGTCTGAATAGAGGGTCAGACCTGTAGCAGTAGTTAGGGATTTATTAATTGAAAAATATAAATCAATAAAATATTCCCATCAAGATGTGCATATTCTTCTGTCTACCTTCTCTCTCAGCTTCCTTTTTTCTCTCTTTTATTTTCTTCTTTTTTTTCGCTCTGAGCAGGGGGCAGGTATTTGTGTTTTTGAAGGACTGAAGGTCGTTCCTAGCAAGCAGCTCAGTTTGAAAAGCAGCTGCTTAGGAGGTGCTGACAGCACGAGTCCCCTTGTACTCAGGCAGTGAGGAGCTTACGGCTGCACAAAATCTGAGCTGCAGGGCTCTCGCTGGGCACAGTGCTGAGCTCAGGCCCAGAGCATAAATTAGCATCTATAATACACTCAAGTCACCCCAAATTAAACCAATTGTCAGATCAATTGGTAATTTTGAAGCTAACATTACAAAATTTAGCATTTGTTCTTTTATGTCAGCAGTTTTGGTATGATTTCAGGATTTTTTTTATGTTTTCTAGGAGTTTTTTGTTTTTTTTTAAATCTCATGCCTCAAGAGACATTTCTTGCTGTCCATACTGTGAGCAGCTCAAGCACAACGCTGAGATGATCCCAAACAACCTGCAGATCTGCTGCAGATGGTTCTAAATTCCCCAAACTCGGGTCAGACTCAGCCAAACCCCTACACAAAGCCTGGGCCATGTGCAGGCATACAATTTACCTGGACTGACCCTCTCCAGAAAGCTCCCAAACGTAGCCCGTGGGAGTGATTTTTGGCACAAGCTTGAGCATTCCTGATGTATCTAAAGTGTCAGGCTTGGTTTGGGGAGCACAAAGACCCATTTTATACCTGACAGAGCAGTGCTGAGTAACAGTCGGTGACTGTGTCAAATATTTTGAGCCACACTGCTTCATTCCCTGAAGAGAATTCGGAGGAATATTTTGTGTCTGGTTCCAATAGAGCCCTAGGCCATTTAATCATATCCATCATTGTCTGGAAAAGATTGTGTTACTGATACACAAAGTAAACATCCATCAGTTTAACCCAGGGATCCAGTGAATTCAAACCATTTATGAAAGGTGTTGTATTTGCAGCTGAAATCAAATAACTGATCTCTGTCTAGGTTTACATCTGCTTCACCTTTCATGAAGTTCATCCCACAATAAAACCCATTCATTTACCAAGTGAGGATTATTGAAATATTCCTTTGAGTATTGCATAAATAATTTGCATTTCATAAGTACAATGCTTTTGTCCTTCCAGTGCAATTTTCCCTTTTATATGTTTATCATGCTGCAGCGCAGTCCATGGCAAAAGTATTTCATTAGCCAGACTTCACTGAACGTCAACCTTTCTTCCCATCAAATATGAGCTCACAGTGGTCACAAACATGATCATTTTCAGCTGGGGGTGAGGGGAAAAGGAACCCAAGCCACAAAACCAGCAACAACAACAACAACAACAACAAAGAAAAAAACAAAAACACAAAAAAACCCCAAACCCCCACCTAAATAGTAAAAGATAAAGCCCAAATTGCCCAAACTAAAATTCCTTAAACCTTTGAGAAACCTTTTTTTTTGCCATCCTCCCAATGAAAATCATTTAGGATTAGTTATTGGCTAACAATAATTATTAAAATACTCTGAGAGGACCTGGATGTTGTTTACGTCTGTAGTGTAATTTGTGTGTGTGCCTGTCTGCAGAGCAGCAGGTGCTTTCTGATGATAACTTGGACCTGGAATGGACCCAGCCCGGGCGAGCGCCTGGTTTTAGCAGTAGTAAGTCCAGGAGCAGACAAAGCCTGTGTGCCAAGCAGCGTGCACAGCAGCTCAGACAATTCTCCATCAGACAAAAGACAGAACACTCCAAAGATGGGAGTGACTCATCTGAGGTTATGGGGCAAAGATAAAAAGTAAAGGTCTTTTTAATCCCCTTTCTCAGGTCACCAAGCCCCGCTGCCCTTCTCATTGGAGATGTTTTCTGGTCTTTGGATTTGATAATGTCCTTTCAGAACACAGGATGATGTCAGCTGATTAATGTTGCAGACAGGAGATTGCAAGATCACCCAAGGTTAATATGATAAACAATTAGAGAACTTAGGATGCAGCAGAAATCATATTGTCTGACACTCTTTCATCGTTACAATGGTGTAACCCTGAAACAAGCTCCCCACAAATGCACGGTCTGCCTCAGCATCAGTAATAACTCACATCTCAGTGCTGTCAGAGATAAATTTTGTTGATCTCAAGGCCACTGAAATCATCCTGAACCAATAGTTACAGCCATCAGCAAGAGAGACAGAGTGATAGAGGAAGAAACATCCAGAGAGAAGCTCTTAGCTTGTGTTTGCCACCAAAGACCTCTGTAACTTTTGGTTAAGTCAGTCATGAAAGAAAATTCTGAGCACAACACCTACAAAGGAATTCCAAACACTGCATATTGGGCACCCTAAATGAGTTTTGTGTGTTAGAGGCACTGGGAATCCACAGATGTCAATTAATTTAATATGACTGAAAGTCAATCTAGCCAAAGACAGGGATGTGAGCACTTCATCAATTCAAGCTGCTCCCTCCTCTCCAGCCAGATTTTGAAGGAGGCAAGAACAGCCCAAAGGACTGTCAATACACATTGGAAAGGAAGACTGGAGAATGGGAACAGTCAGAAAAAGGCTCTAGGGGTGCAACATGGAGTGAATTGGCAAAGGGAAAAAGGAACTGGATGGACTTTACAGAAATGAGTACAAACATGTTCACAGAAAACAGCTGTAGATTGGGGCAGTGGCACAGGGATGCACAGCATCAGCACCTCTATTCTCCAGCCACTTTAAATCTAGCAAGTCAGTGCCATTAATTGTCCGCTTTTACTGGGGTGTTGTCTTCCAGAATGTCTAGTGACATCTGAATTTAGATTTACAATGTTTGGCAAATTTGCATTAAAAATAATATGATGTGAGTAAGAGAGAATGAGAAACAGCTTTCTCAGGAAACCGAAGGGAATAAATGCTGACCAGATTTAGTTAGTTTAACTAAAATGTTTTCTTTTAGGTATTTAATCTTAAACAATTTGTTCAGTTTAAGATTCAAAAATAAAAGTGTTTTCAAATGATGAAATCAAAAAATTAATTTGGATTTGTGGAAATTAAACTTTTTTTTAGCTGGATAAAGGTTTTTATTAGGAGTGGTTTGATGGGCCCAGTTTCATTTCATAATAAATCATTCAATTATTCAAAAGATTCCCCATGCCAAAATCCATAGAAGACAACATCCACGCAAAAGTAGGCAGTGGTATCATGGCAAACCTACAAAGAACAGAATAAATTCAGAAAAAGCCCACATTTTAAAAGCCTGAGTTTCTGTGAACTTCTTGACTTGAATCTGAAGTAAATATGAACAACAAAGTCTGCTGATTTCAGAAAATATTATTTAAATGTACTTATTGGAAAAAAAAACCTACTAAAATAAAGTGAAACCTTAGATATCTCAATAAATGAAAATTGATTTTATATCTATTTTTTTCTATTAGTTTCTTTAAGATCCAAACAGATGTTGAGCCAGCTGATAGGGCCTCAAAGTGTCATTTTCATTTCTAGAATAATGAAGGTTGCAAATGGCTACCTGAAAATAGCTCCAGATTTATTTATAATTATTTCTATTTAACCAGAGAATGATGTTTTTTTCAGCAAGATGGCACCATTTCATTCTAGAAAAGTGTTGATTATCTGCTAAATTTGGAATACGTGCACATTGATTGCACACATGTAAAGTATCAGCAGGATTTTTTTCAATAGGAAAATACTGAAGTGTAAAAAATTAATTTTAAAACATATTACTACTAAAAGGAAGTGAAGACCTGGCAGAAGTTAGTCAAACTTTAGTGCCTGTTTCACAGAGTAAATAATAGAATTGCAATCATCATCATCATCATCATCATCATCATCATCATGCCATTTACTTTAAAGAAAATGGATGGCTTGCTGTCAGGCTGTACTGAAACACTTCTATGATAATGGTAAAAAGTTATGACAGGAGAGATCCTTTGGTTTAAAAAATTAATTGTTTCAGACAAGCTGTCAAGTTGTTAACACTAACATGCCTTAAATGTAAAAATTTATATACCCAGAGACCAAGATTCACACTTGATTGTACCTGACTAAGAGGTTTTCAATTCTGTAATGATTTTTGGCACTGGAAATATGCCTGCAAGGTTCAAACACTTTACAGAAAAATTGCCTGGCAGATTCTCTGCAGCCTTGTTTGATTACAAGATCAGAGTGAATTGACTGGAGGTGTTAGCAGCGGTTTTAGGTCCTTGTTTTAGAAACTTCAAGAAAATACTGTGAAAGACCATGAAAACTTAAGAGCAAGTGGTAAAACCTCACTGACATCTCTCTTTATCCTAGATGTTGTCTGGGTCCCAAAGGCCACTCTGTTTGAGACCTTATTGAGCTTTGGGAGTTGGACAGTTTCACGAAAAAGACCCCAAAACCTGCACCTAAAAAGCTGAAGCTTTATTTTTTTCTCAAATATGAAAAAATAGGAAGAGTTTATCAAGGGACTGTATGATTTTTAAAGCTGAGGATATAAATAGATGATGATCTGTTCTAGGCTTCACTTCATCTATTCTAGAACTGGAACAAAAGGATTTTAGGTACAGAAATTTTGCTTTTGAAATCTGTCCTCCTTTCTCTGCTTTTTCTGTTGCCAGCTGAGATTTGAAGAAGTAGCTCCAAATTACTGTGGGAAACACTGCTGTTGAAGCACACTGAGGCTACTCAGAAATAACAGAAAGGAATCCTGATAACCTGTCTTGCTACCCCCTCTTCTCAGGGAGCTGTAGAGAGTGATAAGTTTTCCCCCAAGCCTCCCTTTCTCCAGGCTGAGCCCACTCAGCTCTTTCAGCAGCTTCTCATCAGACCTGCGCTCCAGACCCTTCCCAGCTCTGCTCCCTTCCCCGGACGTGCTCCAGTCCCTCAATGTCTCTCTTGCAGTGAGGGAGTAGGGGCAGTGTAGGGACAGAAGGAACGAACACTTGCTCAGGGTAGGAATTGTCTCCTTTGCCCCACAGCCAGTGGTGTACCCACCTACCCCGGTGTGCTGGGGAGAGAGACACAGCCCAAACCAGCACTGTACAACTTGCTACCAAGGCTGAAGGTAACCTCTTCAATTCAACGTCTCTCTCTTTAGCCCAATAAAATAGATTTCACCTGAGGATTTGGTTTGCTTTTCATATAACTCATTTTAACTCCTAAGAACAAGCTATGTTTTTAATATGAGGCTTTAAAGAAAAGGTTTATATGAAGGCTGTTAAAATGTTTTAAAAAATGAAAATAACTTCACAGGATGAGTCCTCCAAACATCAGTAACATATGCTTTTTCTAATCCCCTTTATTCTAAAACCCTTTTGTTGACCTCAAGTTTTAATAAAACACTATTATTTTTGCAGCAAAGTAAAGATTAATATTGTTTAAAGTATTTAAGTAAAACTGCAAAGAAATATCCTGACTTTTCATATAGTGCTAGCTTCCAGTACTGTATCAGGGCTTAACACCAGTACATCATAATTCATACGGTGTAGTCTAGGACCATGATCCACTGGAGAAAAGGAGCATGCAGAAGAGAAACAAGTATTCATCTGAAGCTCTGCATCAATACAAACACAGGAAATTGGTACCAAACCAAAACAAAGCATTTGCTATAAATTCCGCAGCTGGAAACTTTCAGTCACATCCAACTTTTTATGTATTTTAGATAGAAGTAGATGGAAAAATGTTGGGGTTTGACTGAGCTTGTAAGGAAAGGGGCATGTTAGATGTGCTCTGCTTTGAACAAACCCCAAGCTTCCTGGACAAATCTGTCCCTGAGCCCACGGAGGTCACCCACAGAGTGGCACAGGAGCTGGGAAAGGCCCTGGCTCTGAACATAAAATTACAGCTTTTCCTTTCTTCTCCTGCATGAGAAATCCCCATGACCACAAGGAATCTGAATTGATAAAGATAAAAGATTGCTGTCACCTCAGCAGTGCGTGCTGTGCCAAGGTCAGCTCCCAGGCCACCTTCCCTGTGGAGCAGCCTGATCCCAGACAGGGAGGCAGAGCTGAACTCTGGGTCAGAGGGACGTTGAGCTACATTTAATGCATCACATAAAGGTGTTTAGGGGCTCTGGAGAGCTGGACCACTTCAGCCGTGCTGCTTCAATGCGCCATTTGTTGACAGATCCTCAAGGTGAGACCGAAGGGCTTGGCAACACAGAGATAGATTTTCCTCACGGAAGAGGGAGTATTTTCAAATATAAGAGTGAACATTGTAGTAGATGACATAAACTATTTTAAATAAATAAATAAATAAATAGTTGTGAGTGTCATTGAGGAATGTGTAACTGAAAACACTGATAGCTACAAACATGATGATCCAGAGATCTGACCTATGAATTGGTAGATTTCATGAAGCACCTAGAAAACTTTCCCCAAACGTTTAGAAGTGGTTTTTCATTTGGTCGGTTGACTGGATTTTAATATTTATTTTTACATATGAAAAGGACTAAGGGGAAGTGAAAAAATAAATGCATGTTAAAGGAAAAAAAGTTTAGGCATGGAAGCAACTTTCCTTTAAAAGCCTGCTCTTAATGAGTATATGAGAAGGTGGCAATATGAAGACTGATTTTTGTTTTGGTTTGGTTTTTTTTAAATAACTGGAAAGCTCTAAAACAAAGAAGAGGCAATGCCAGACGGATGGAATTATGCTACAAAAGCCAGAGAGGAGAGCAGACAGCTGGGATGAATATCTGGGAGAGGAAGTGCTTGGAACTGCCAATGTATGCTGGAGAAAAGAGAAGAAAGGAAAAAAAAAACCAAACAAACTAGTAAAAATCTAGGAGGAACCTCAATTTCCATTACTTCTGTTATAGAACTGTTCCCGCTGTGGGCTAATTATTTTCCAGCTCAGTAAGGATTTACAAATTCCTCAGGACCGTAAGAAAGCCTTTAAAGGAACCATGAAAAGCTCATGTGAAAAAAATCCACAATTTTTCTGTTGATTATACTCACTAAATAGGAGGTTGAACTTGTCTGGAAAATCAAAGAATATAGAACATGACTGCTCCAGTTATCTTCAGCTTTGTCTTAGCATTCTTACTAACCACCCTAGGAACCTAAATACAGATCTAATCCATTTAGGTAATTTTTATACATCTCTTCAGCTCTGAATGGTGCAAAGCACAGGCAGCCAGAGGAAAACCTTCCCCTGTGTCAGGATCAAGATCCATCCCAACCACTAAACCACCTGTTCTTGGCACCATTTCACTCTGTCCTTCTACTTTCTCCCCAGCTTCCTCTCTGAAGAAGGAAGAACACAGGGAGAAGGTTTGCCCTTTTGCCAAAGTCCATGCAAATCACAGAAGTACAAAGGGACAATAAAAAAGACAGGCAATAATCTTTTGTTTCCATATACGTAGATCAAAAATTAATGTCAACTCAAGGCATTAAATGCAGGACATAAATATGAATTATAATATGATTTCAAAGTAAATTTAACTTAACAGCTATAATGAGGGAACCACAGTGGTGCTGCCAGTCCTTCCTTTTTCTACTACTTAAAAACTGTTACTTAGAGGGAAGAAATTGTTCTTGTCCTCTCTTTACTCTGGTGATTCTGTACAAAAGAAGCCCTATGTTTGTCTCTGCAATTAGTGCTCTGCAAACACAATGCATTGCTTCAGTAAAATGAAATAAAAAATCCATTAATGAAACCAAAAAGCAATCTACCCATTCCAAGAAAATATGTTTATTGAATTATATTTCTAGTCAGGCTAAATTTTTGCTGCCATTACTGAGAAGGACATTGAAGAGTAAGAAAAATGCATTAATTAGCCAGGCAGTACTAGGAAATAGTGTTCAAATGTTCTGTGATCATTCAAATTACAATCCATAACTAGTGAATATATGCCCTTTTTTTAATAAAAGGTGCATGGTTTTCTGATTATCATATCTTCTTTTTATTGCAGTTTTTCTATTTAAGTATGTTTGAATTTCAAGGGGTATTTAAGCAAAGTAAAAGTGGAATTGCTTTTAGTCACCTTACGAGATCCCATTTCACCCTTTTTCACATTATTGCCCTAACTTGAAATAGCTGTGTTTATCAGTTTAAAAATAAATTATTAAAAATAAATAAATAAAAATAATGCTTGCATCTAGCTTCACAGGATTACAGAGCTGAAAAAAGATCCCTCAAAGTTCCAAAGAAATTATGGACATCATTTTTTTGCAGAGTATCAATTGGCATAACTGCTCATGCAAATTTTTTGTGGTTTTAAGCACGCCTCAGAAAAGGTGAAATGGAGAATACGGGTGTGATTGGAATCAGCTCATCACAGTGCAAAATTCTAATGGTGTTCATATAACGGGACCTTAACCTGGGACCTTCAAGACGCTTAATTCAGGAAGGAAGATATAAGTAGTCCTGCTTGACTGCACGGAAATGGAAATATGAAAAATGAAATAATTTCCTGATAGAAGAGGGTACTGTAATCAAGGATTTTAGTCATAGCTTTGAAAGTGAGGTTTTAGGAGTATAATTTCAATACTGGCTCACAGGAATGCAAGGAAGAAATTACTTCCTAAGCTTCTTTCTGCCCTAACATGGATCGGTTTCTTAGTTTGATGTATCCTCCTTTTTTTCCTAGTACAAAACAAATAAATAGTTTATCATATTGCAAGAAGGAGGTAAAGATTAGAGGAAAAGGTTGTTTATATAATCTCTTGAAAGAAGACAGGTTTATTATCTGCATAAATGTACTAATTAAGATTGTGTTGTGGTTTGTTTGGGGTTTTTTTTGTTTTAAATAAGCCTACATAAAAATTGAGGTAAAAATACTAATATAACTTTCATCCTGAGTTTCTTGGAGGGAATTTTTTTGCTGTATTTATAAATAGGGAGGGAAATGATTTGCCTATGTCCTTCTGAAAAAAAAAATCATTTATTAGTTGAGCTGTAAATTGATAATTAGATTGAAGTAACACTGTTTTCTCTTTTTTACTCTAGCTAATTAGCCTGAAGTTTTAGTTATTCAGGGTATGTGGTGTTATAATAAGAATAAAATGTTAATGTCAGTTAACATCCTAGAAAATTTGAGACTTCCAATGTAGCTGAAAGATGACTTTTTCAAAAGTCACACATTTTTACATAATCTCATTGATCTATCCGCAGTTATTTTACAGTGATTAAAGGACAGATGTCCCAAATGAAATCAGAATCATACTCTCAAAATCATCCTCAGTGGTTGTTGCCAATGAAGAGGTTATTTTTCAAGATTTGTAAACACTTTGGTGGCCTTATTCCAGCTGAATTTTGCAGTGTACAAAAAAGATCAAACACTTCAAAGCAGGCAACAACTCCTTCCATTAATTCAAAAATCAAACTCTGCAACCTTTTCGAATACAAATACACTTCTTCCACTCAATAAAAAACCCCTAATATAACAAACCTGTGGCAGTCTTGTCCTTAAAATGATCATAGAGTTTAAATAATTATCTTGAATGACAGTACTATGCAATTCAGCGAACTCTTCAGATATTCCTGTCATTAGCCACAGGACAGAGGGAGAAACCACCTGCCCTTATGTGGTTTCCCAAGACAGAAGATAATTTTCCATGAATATTATTCTCTTTCTGAGGAATATTTATAAGATCCAAAATTACCATGAGCTTCTCCTGGAATATCTCCCTACTTCCGTAGTCATTCGGAATTTTCGGGGTCTTTGCCTTAACACTTGAATAATGTGACATTTAATCTTCCCACTTACTGCTGCACTTGGTGCTTGATATACTGGTCTTGCTTTATTTAGACAATAGGAACTCCTCTTGTTTAGCATCTTATTTTCTATCCTATTTTTATTTCTCCAAGAGTTCAAGACTTATGACATTGTTGACCCTTCCTGGTCTTTTGTATTAAACCAGCTGCACCGTAAGATCTAGCACTGGATATAGTTTACTGTTTTCACTTGAAAAAACAGCTGTTAGACATATTTTTATCTCCAGTCAAAATATTTATGACCTTTTTTTTTTTAGTGAAAAAGAAATAAAAAGCAACATTTCAAAAACACAGAGAAAAGACAAGAAACCTCTTGAAGACTTGGAAGATCTTAGTTCATTTTGAAGCCAGTTCCCACAACCAGGAATGGAGAAATTACATGTCTTTTAGTATATACACCTATATTATTTATGACTCTTAGCCATTATAATTTACTGAGATTAGAAGTGACTGATGGTAGGCTTTGCCTTTATATCATATATTTCTGTACATTACGTATAGCAAAATTGTCATCAACCTGTCTAAACAAGAAAATGCTTGGTCAACGATGCAATAAAGTACCTTAAATATAATTTTGAACTGAATCAGCTACTTTATATGAATCTTCCAGGAGATCAATGAAGTATCAATTCTTCAAATAATTCATATAACATCCTAAATGATCAGATAATTGTTCCCAAATGTGGCAAATGTGGATGTTTGACCTCATCATGACAGTGCTTGCTCTGTGTGAGTCGTCCCCTCCTCCCGCCCACCCCAGCATTCAATCAGAACACAAATAAAGAATGTACAGCTGGCCATGAGTCATCCTAATGGAGACAACTCAGGAAGCCACAGCTCTGAATAGGGGCTGATCATGATACTTCTCAGTAGCAGCAATCTTGTGAATGGTCATTCTGATATTTTTGTACCAAGCATGAGACAGGTCCAGGTTGTTCACAGCTCCAGGTTGTTTTGCTGAACTGGTAGCAGTGCTCCTTGCTAATCTTCCAACAAATAGTTGCTGATGAATTTGTGGATCTGTGTTAGTAGGAGAGGCAAAAAAATCCCCCAAATATGATAATTATACATATGCAAACAGTAGTCACAACGATCAAATAATTCTTTCTATAGTAGGATAAGGGAAAAAAAAGTATAACGAACCAAACAATCAAACAAAACCTCTGCCACTTTCAGTTTCTTCTGGTGAGGATGAGGTTAACCTGCTGGTGCTTTCCAAATCTCCAAATAAACTTTCAAAAGGTAAAGATGACCCCAGTGAAAATCCTTCTTTCATCTTGAAAGGTATCATTTCACTAAATTCCCTGTACCTAAGGGGTTTGGAGGAAGAAAACTAGGCCGCTTTCCATTGATGTGTGATGTAACTACTGCAGATATCTCTGGCAAGGCACATAAAGTACCCCAGCTAATTAAATTCAGTACTGCCAGTTTCCTCAGCAAAGATAGAAAACAACGGATCAGACGTAACTTCACCACCTAAGAGAACTCTGAAGGGCTTCATTGCATTTTTTATGTCTGGATTACAGTGTCTTACTCATTTGTCTACTGAAGAAATTCAAAGAAAACAAGCTCAGCTGGAGGTATGGAACTCAGCCTTGCAGAGAGAAGATCATGGAACAGATCCCACTGGAAGAAATTTTGAAACATATGGAAGACAGGGAGGTCATTAGAGACAGCCAGCATGACTTCACCATGGACAAATTGTGCCTTATTAATCTAGCGGCCTTCTATGATGGAGTGACTGCATCAGTAGATGAAGGAAGAGTTATGGCTGTCATCTGCCTGGAATTTTGTAAGGTTTTGGATACAAGTCCCCAAATCATTCTTTCTGCTAAATTGGAGAAATACAGATTTCAGGACTGGACTTTTCAGTAAATAAGGAATTGACAGAGTGGCTGCATTCAAAGAGATGCAGTCAATAGCTCAATGTCCAAGTGGAAAACAGTGAAAGTGTTGTTACCACTCAAGGGACTGAATTGGGACCAATGTAATCTAATATTAAAATATTTCAAATCAAACGACACTGACAGTGGGACTGAGTGCAGCCTCAGAAACTTTGCAGATAACAGCTCACTGAGTGGTGCAGTTGATTGGTTTGAGGGAAGGGATGGCACCTAGAAGTACTTTAAAAGACTGGGTTCATATGACCCCCATGAAGTTCAAAAAACCTAAAGGCAAGGTCCTGCACCTGGGTCAAAGCAATCATCAGCACCAGTTCAGGCTGAATGGATTGAGAGGCTGGAAAAGGACTTGGGACATTGGTAGAAAAAAAAGCTTGGACATAAACTGACAATGTGCACTTGCAGCTAGAAAACCAGTAATACCCTGAGCTGCATAAAAACAAGTGTTACGACAGTTTGAGGGAGGTGATTCTCCCCCTCTGCTCTCATGAGACCCCACCTGGAGCACCATCCAGCCCAAGAAAGGCATGGACCTGTTGGAGCATTTGCAGAGAAGGCAACAAAAATTATCGGGGGGCTAAAGCTCCTCTCCTATGAAGACACGCTGAAAGAGTTTGGGTTCTTCAGCTTGGAGAAAAGAAGGCTCCAGGGAGATTTTATTGCAGCCTTTCAAGACTTGAGCTGGGCTTATAAGAAAGACCAAGAGAGACTTTTTATGAGGTCCTGTAGCAACAGGATGAGGGGCAGAGTTCTAAACTGAAAGTGGGTAGATCCAGATTGGACATAAAAAAGGACAAAAAGGGGTAGCGAGACACTGGAAGCAGTTGCCCAGATAAGTTGTGAATATCTCACATTGGAAGTGTTCAAGGTCAGGTGTAACAGGGCTTTAAGCAACCTGATCTAGAGAAGAATGTCCCTACCCATGGCAAAGTCGGTGTGACTGGATGATATTTAAAGATCTTTTATTATCCAAACAATTCTATTAAGTGTTGCTTCAACACATGGGGAGTGTATGCACAATGGAATGGACAGCTTGAACTGCATGTCTGTCTTCATTTTTATCTGCTGTAGGTAATCCCTCAGAAAGCTGAAAGAAATGATGGAATTCAAAGAGGATGAGGAAGAGGAAAGAGAAAAGAGAAACAGACATAGAAAATAGTATTTTGAATCCTGTAATATTCTAGTCTAAAAAGTATGTCACTTCTGGTCTTCTGTGCATGACTCTGATTACTTTGGGTCAGCCTGTCAAAGATATTTGGCACTCAATTAAATTTACAAATTAGGTGGGTGCTGAAGAATTATTAAGATCAATTGCAAGTCTCCTCAGCATTTAAGATGTCTCTGAAAAGCCTGACAAGTATGTATTTACATAATCAGGAGCCTAAACAGCTTTGAAAAACATGCTTTTAACCCCTAAAGCAGATTTTGAGAGAACCAACAGCAGGCAGGAATGGTCAAAGAGAACAACTAATAATATGGAAGAAAATATGGATCTTAAGGAAGCAGGGATAGATATGATGACAAAACCAAAGTCTAACTGCAAGAAAAAGAAAAAGAGAAAAAGAAAAAGAAAGAGAAAAAGAAAAAGAAAAAGAAAAAGAAAAAGAAAAAGAAAAAGAAAAAGAAAAAGAAAAAGAAAAAGAAAAAGAAAAAGAAAAAGAGAAAAAGAAAAAGAAAGAGAAAAAGAAAAAGAAAAAAAGAGTTTTTATTTAATCTATCAGAATAAATGACCAAACAAATACAATAAAAAACCTGGCATATAAAAAGGTTGCTATGCACAGAAGCTCTCCCAATTAAAAATCTGCATCTTCTCTTGGAGGGTGTTTGCACAAGATGTCTACGATAGTACTTTTAGGAGTAAAACACACTTCACAGTTTTTATATATGCAATCATCATCACAAATTACAGTTACATGGGTTCAAAAAAACAAACCTGCAAAATCAATCAAATAAACCCTCCACCTTTTGTTATGTATAAACATTACTCTTTCAGCCTGCAAAGGCAATCACAGACTAATGGAGTTAAAGTTCCTCTATGGTTCAGTTACTTCATCTTTGCCAGCATTTCTTGTGCTTTGTGAACGCACATATGGTTATTCTACACTGACAAAGGCTAGATATGATCCTAATGGACCCTGTCCAGACTCCTCCAGCACAGAAAATCTCATGTTTACATGATAATTTTTGATCCTCCCATACTCAGTGAGATGACTGGTGAAAGGTGCAGTGGAGGGATGATGACAGTCCTGGCTAAAGGGGTGTCCATTTGAGAAAAGGTGAGGGGGGGAAGCAGAATGTAACAGACATCTAATTGTAAGAGAATGGATGCAAAGACAACAGGAACATTAAGAGCAGTCAAGATTTATCTTCATTGACTTGAATGATTCCCAAACTGCTGAGGTTGAGACAATCTTCCTGAATGCTGATGTTGATCTGGCTTTGCACAAGTGATTTAATGCCTTTATACTTCAGTCACTCTAAGTATACACCGTCCAGAACACATATATTCTTCTTCTAGCCCCAGTCCAGCCAGGTGGTGACATTGGATCTGCTGTGGCTTCCTACATTTCCTCTATTTCTTTTTGTTCACCTATCTGTTACACCAGTTCATTTCATTGGTGTTGATTTTTCTTTCTTTCTGTCCATCAAAATTTCTTCCCATTTCTCATCTACTGCCTAACACACTCAAGGTGTGCTAAGCAAATATTTTCCCCTTTTTGTAAAAAAAAATTGGGAAAAGAGAATAAGAGAATAGAGAGAGTGTCTAATTTTTTGGTCCTATTCTCCTGCACCGCAAGAAACCACTTTAGTCACTTCCCAGGGCAGAACAGACAAGAGAAAACGTTTCTTAGCAACTCATACCTCCAAGTCAGGACCATAAAACCCACATTGCCTCATTTTGAGCCATTGGGTCACCTAATACAGGCATAGTCTACAGGATGGACATGTTTTTTGATAAATCCACTGCTAAATTAGCATTGAACATAACTTAATAAATCAAGCAGTTTCCTGCCTTCCACAAGAGAAAGGCACTCACTTTTCTTACAATAGATTTAATCATTCAGGAAAAGTAATTTTGATAACTTCCAAGATTTCTTGCAATGGCACTGGCCCAGAGTAGAATTTCATGTCAAAATTAGTTCCTCTACATTCTAAGTATTTTCACTTAGCATCCCAGCTCTCAAGAGCATCTTACCTTTGTTCTTTTACCTTAATTGACCAGTCATTTCTAACCTACCTTCACCTAAGAAACAATGAAACTTTGCTCTGCTTAGACATCCTGATCTCCTGTTATTTCTTTGGGTCCACCAATTAAGGTATTTTTCTACTTTTGCTCTGGCTGCAGTGTAGAGTTGAACACCTGTTCCACTTTCCCCAGGCGTTTCCATTTCAGGGACTGGCAAAGCAATCTCCAGTTGCATAGAGCACCTTGATGCAGAAGCATTGCACTTTAGCTCTAAGGGCAGCAGTTGAAATAGATGGAGATTATTTTCAAGTTCTTCTATAGAGCATTCCCAGAAATACTTGTGTTTGCTCCATGAGACTAACTAGAGAAGGCTTAAAAGAAAACCCACTGGCAACAACTTCTACTACAGGCAAAGGCTGCATCTCTCAGTTTAGAAATCTTCTTGTTCTCATTAGTGTAGCTTCATTTCACGCTGCCTGAGAATGTGAAAGCCACTCACATCTGCAATTGCACAAAAAAATCCCTAATACCCCTTTTTTGAAATTAGAGGTCAGAGCAGATGTTTTCAAGAGAGCTATCAGACAGTGTATAAATTCTGGTTTGATTTACAGATCTTGCTGGCACAGTTCTGTCAGTAACACTACCTTCAGTTATTCCTGCACAATACTTAAGTGCAATAAAACCTAATCCAAAGGAACAAAAAAAAAAAGTCTTACAGGACATCAAAGCTTTGTCACTGCCATGATAAAATGTAATATCCAGCTTTAACTCTCTCTAGATCACTACAATCCAACAAGTAACACAGGGAAAAATCCAGAGACACAAATATTTGGAGGGGAATAATGCCTTATTACAGAAGTGGAAAGATTTTCACTGCCTGTTCCTTTGTCCTTTATAAAAATATATCTTCTAATCCTGATGTTATACATTTATATTGAGAGTCATCTGAACACAGAGATCCTGGCTATAATGTATAAATATGGATACAAGTACTATGGGAAAGTGAAGACCTCCTACACAGGTCTTAAGGTTTTTGTTTTGTTTACAATATTTCTATGAAAAAATACCCAATCATGTCTCTTTTCAAGATTTTTAGTAGGGCAGAGGGTGTAGAAATTATGCAAGGCGCTAACAAACAGAAGTCTGTGCTAATTCTTTCTCCCAGCCCCATCTCTAACTCATTTAAAAAGGAGGCCTCAAATGTAAAGCCATAATAGGAACAATTGGCTGAAGAAAAGACAGTCCCTGGGAAAAATATCCTGAAGTCAAAGAAATAGTAGGCCAGAAATTTATCTGTTGTGTATGTAGTAAAATGTCTTCATTAATGGAAATTAATTATGCCTATTTTTTTACCCAGTGCTCACATCCAATGTGAGTCTCAAGAACAGATGTTTCTTCCTCTGTCTCACTAGAGAAAATGAAGTTCCTTTCTTGTTCCTGGATGGATAATGTACAAATCTTCAATTCATAAAAACGTAAATGGATGAGAAAATTTAAACAAATATGTGATAAAGACAAAGTTCTTAATCTCATTTTTGGTGATAGCACCACTGTCTGCAAACCATCCCATAGCTGCTGAGTGAGCAGCTGGATCAGCATTCTAAAACTGGGAGAGAGAGATTTACCCAAACTTTTCTGAACAAACCTGCTTATAACTAAGCATAAATTTTTTATTTTGTCAAAATTAATGCTTGGTGGAAACTGAAAATATTCCAGTTCCTACAGATCTGGAGGTAAGTGTCCTGGCATAAAAAGTAGCAGAGTGCCATCACAAAGATGAATGTCAGTGTTGGATAGGAGGTCCAGTTCTCCCAATTCTCTTTCCACAGACAACTCCAGCCAAGGTCATGTTGGCAGTGACCATTTAGCAAGTGAGCAGAGTGAATAAAACTGGGCTCTGGTGGGGGGTTTACCTCCGTGGCAGGTTGCCACTTCTCTGGCTTTCAATTCCTTCCCCTGAAATTAATGCTGCAGTAAAAGAGAGCTGTCTCTCCTCATGCTTAATAAGAAGACACCAGTCCCAGGTGGTTTCAGGAGCTTTTGAGTTTTTTTACCTATCTCCCTAAAAACAGCACTTATCTGATATCTGATTTTTTAAAAAA
Source organism: Callaeas wilsoni (assembly GCA_013398955.1). Taxonomy (NCBI): domain Eukaryota; kingdom Metazoa; phylum Chordata; class Aves; order Passeriformes; family Callaeidae; genus Callaeas; species Callaeas wilsoni. The sequence goes on from VWPU01008942.1 coordinate 99,699, forward strand.
TTATTTACTTGTGCCCCAGGAGAGCCCACCTTCTTTGCAATTCCTTTCTGGTCCACTCAGGCATGCTGGCAAGTGGGGAGTCCAAATGCACAGAGCAGAGGTCAGTGAAACATCTGCTTTCCCGGTCTTGTTATTACCAGTATGCTCTTTCCCGGTTTCTGTTGTTCCGGAAATCTTTCAAGCATATAATGGGTAAAGTTCCCTCATATCTGAACCTTCAGCTCCAGCTGACACCTCAGTAATTTGTTTCCCATAGCAACTCATTTGGGATTCTTGACCTTGATGGAATGGCTAATGCGGCCATGTGGCCAACTCGGCTTCAGCGCTGCGGAGAGGTTGCGAGCAAACCATGACGAGTGTGTTTGTTTTTGTGTTTGGTGCCTTCGTTTTATTAACCCTGGTTCGCTCTGGTTTCAGCAACAGTGCCCCACAGCAAAAGCTTCCTGTCAGATTTCTTAGTTTTAAAAGAGACACATTTCAGTGGCTCGTTTTAACAGGTTGATATAAAATCAGACATAACACTGAGAGCACCTGCATTTTCTGAAGGTTAGATGGAATCAGAGGGTTTCTGGTTTAATTCCAACATCTCTGATGAGTTCTCTATGAGCAGCATTGCTTACTCTGCAGAGGCAAGATGAGCCAAGCAATTCCAGAAGACATTTAAATGTAAGTATTTCTGAAGATGGGTGCAGTGTAAGCCAGCAGGATGAAGTTCTTATCTTTTGTTACTCCTTTATAAGAAAGGATATCAACTATATAATTAAGGAAGCAGTTTCTTATTTTCATTGATGCTTTAACTGTGAATGCAACTTTGCCATTGACGTAAATAAGCCATGATTTTAAAAATGCATTACTTGAATCAATATTTTTCCCTTTTTATAAAAGTAGATAATGTTTTTAATGTGTGTTAAAAAAAGTATTTTTATGAGTAAAACTTCCAATTTTTTTTTCTGAAAAACAGGACCAACTGAAAATTGAAAAAAAAAGTGATATTTTGCCAGAAAATCAGAAAGCTTGCATTTAGAAGTGCTTCAAGTGAATTCATGAGCCAGTCAGTCCACTAGAGTCCAGCTCCTGATGTCATGGAATGAATTTCCTGTTTGACTAAAATACCCAGAATATAGAGATGATAATTTAATAGATGATGACAGTCTGGATGAAAAGAAGTGTCAGAATATCATGGCCAAAAGCATTTGTCTGGGAGTTTGACATACAGAGAGGAAGAGGATATATCAAGTATCAGATGTTTATCACTTGCATAAAGCAGAGAGAAAGCATTACTAGAGTTATTAAACAAAAAACCTCAAAACAGCAACCACAGATTTTTCTTAATGAGACATTGTTGAAAAAGAGGGAAAAAATATAACTGAAAATACTTCCAATATTATTTGTTTGGTGACTCCATTTGAAAAAAACTTGTATATTAAGCTGATTATAAAGAAAAATGTATTTCTGCTTTAAAAGGAAGGAGAATGCATGTTTGCATGTACGTGTTTGACAGGGAACATATTTCCTCTTCAGAGCTACACCAGAATTTACCGACAGAAAGGAGTCTTGGATACTGGAGGGGAAATGAATCCCAGATCCTGTGTTAATGGATTATGAGGTAATCGATGGTTAAACTCTGCTTCATGCAACTGTTTCACTGTGCAATCCTTAAAATTTCTTTTGATTCGAAAGTGGTTGTGAGAAAAAAAACCACAAAAAAATAGAAAAAAAAAAAAATGAACGGAGCTGAAGCCATCATGTAACATCCATCATACCCACAGGATAAAAACAGTGAGCAGCCTGTGAACAGTAATTGTAACATAGACTACAGTCAGCAGAACAGCTGGAATGAGAAATCAATTATTCAACTAGAAAAGACAATGTGCAATTATTAAATTATGAGTAATTAGTATATGCTGGCTTACATCTTACAAGCCTGCGCTTTGAGAAATGCTGTGACTCCGCAAAGAAAGAAACAGAGAGGTTTCCTGGGTCTGCCCTGTGCCATTGTTTAGCAAACAAAAGAGCCTCGGAGAGCGCAGAGCTTTCTGCTTACACAGCTAAGATGTCTATCCAGCCACGTTTGTGAAGCTGGCTTGAAAGTGCAATAGCAAAATTCCATCGCCTCTGTACAATAATATCAATAATATGTACTTAGTACCTTTCAAGCCAGAGGAAGTAACATTCCTTATACAAAATCATTCATGTACATACTGATATAAAATCAGTAGCAGCAAAAAAACCCCATCCTATATCCCTGTATCCTAACTCTGGTCTTGGCAACCTGACTGTAGCGCTCCTCCATCACTCTCTTCCAAAATAGTGCATGTGATGTACTGATTCATCAAGGGTGTTAATTATCTTGGTCTGGACTGAGCCAATGCTTGAGTTTCCTAACTTTTCCTCTGGCAAAGGAGGTCACCTTTGCTTTGGCCTTTATTTTTCAGTACATCCCTCTTTTTACTATCAGCTACCCATTACTATTGATTTTAAAAGAAAAAAACCTGAACAACAGCAACAACGACAAAATGAAAAGCCAAATAACTTTTCCACATTCTTTTCTGGAACCACAAGGCTACCCAGAGTGAGAGAGGGACATTGTCTTTTATCCTCACAGCAAATCTTGCACTGCTAGATTAACTGGGCACAGTTTCACAAACCGGTGCCACATGGAAATGTGCATATGTTCTGAAAAGCACCATGTCATTTACACAGTTCAAGTGGGTGCAGGTGAAAATTAAACAAACATCAGCTCTAAGCAGCTTCTCAGCTTTCCATGCATTTTACAGATTGGCCTATGGCATACAGAAAAGACTATTGTTACTTTTAATCTCCTTTCAGTGTAGGGAGCTACTGTTCTCTCTCCTGCACTGATAACACACAAATTGCTTATCCTCCAAAGCAGCCTTCACCTGACCACCAACTGCACTCTCCTCTTGCCAGGCTTCTGATAATCTCTTCCCACTCCTTTTTCAGTCTGTTGTGCTCAGCTTACGGCATTTCTGTGGCCCTATACAGATGGAGAATTAAAAAGGATCTTTTTTTCCTTTTTCTCCCCCTGCTCCCCTCCCTGCTTTCCCGTCTATCTGTGAGATGAAAATCCCATGGGGGGGAAAAGGAAGGAAAACAGTGATGGTGCTGGCATGACAAATAAAGGTCCAATTCCAAATCACACTGAAGATTTACGTGTGCTGTGAAATAATTGGAGGGCACAAATAGGGGCAGATTCTCAGTAGTGGAACCTGGTGATATCTCAAAATCTGCCCCATGGCTCCTGGCTTGTCCAGCTGAAGTCATTTAGCAACAGCTAATATGCAACTTTCTGAAAATACAAGTGTCCTTTCTTTCTGTTCAGTTCTAGTTACCACATGAGTCAATGAGACATCCTTATCTTGAATGCTGTGTAGACAGCTTATAATAAAACAAAAAGAAAAAAAGAAAAAAAAAGAAATACAGGAAAAGATGTATAGACAAAGGTATTTTTAAAAATCAATGAGAAATTAGAAATAGCAAGATTGTTTCTGAAAAACGAAGAGAATAAAAAGGTGATATGGCAAGTTGCAGGAAAACAAGCCAAACAAGGGGTTTTTTTCCTTTACTACTTTAAAAGAAACTGAAAACCAAAAAAAATTGAAGTATCAATTCAATAAAAGAAAATATATGGAATTTTTGATTTTTTTCCCCATGTAATTAAAGAGAATGAAGTAATTGGAGTGGGAAGAAGTTATATGCTTTTTACTTAGGGGAAGTAAATCACAGTAAAATCTTGCCAGGCAAATTAGATTTACTAATTCTGATGAAACTTATATGGCTTCCTTAATATTGAGTATTCCTTAGTATTCTATATTCCATCTCTGCCGGGTGATGAACACACAGTGGAAGTCATCCAGACCTCCGCTGAATCAAATGAACTCTTCAGAAACTGTGATGCTGCAGAGAAGGCACCCAACTTCAGATCCTCAAGACTCACTCCCTGCTCTCTCGTTGAAGCTTTTTATCTGGAAGTCAGGATCAGCGAGGCACAGGCAGGAGCTTCTCTCCCTCTCCAGCACAGCAGAGCAAAGAATGAGGAGTCTAAGGACAAGCCAAAGGAGCAATCTTAAGAATGGTTTAGCCGCCTCCCCAAGATGAGAAGCAAAGAAGCAGTGGGATCTCAGAGGGGCGGCTGTGAGGGCCAGGCACAGCTGTGTCACAGCTGATCAATATTCCCAGAGCTCTGTGTGTGCTGCTTTCCACCCCTGCGATTACCGCGAGCGTGTGCCGAGGCGCTAGCTCGGAGTGAAGGAGGAGTGTGGCTCGTCACCCGAGTAGCGGTGTGGGCTGTAGAAAGCCTTCTGTGGGAGATGATCCATCCTGACACCTATGTTAGGGTGCTGATATGTTTTTCCAGAGATGTCCCAAGCACTTTACCAAGTGCCAATCCCATTCCTTGGGAAGACTTCAAATAAACTGAGTCAGACAAAAGTCATTCTGGTTTCTAGGGAAAAATGACAAGGTCAGGGCAGTGATACCCTGTGACTGAGAAGTGGATAGGGCATGACTGAAGCAAGTTTGCATTTGTACTCCTGCATCTGGGCACACAGATGAAGGGAGTAGGAAATTCTGTTGTCTTTGTTCAGTACAGGTCAGACCGTGCCATCCTAGAGCAACCCGCCCCCCTCCTGACTGGATCTTTGGCACCTGCTGAATTCTTTCTGTGTTACCTTGGGGTCCTCTGCCTGCAAAGTGCCATCAGGCACATCAGACTAGGGAGCGGGAAGGGGCAGTCCAGGGGTGAGAGGGACAGGACAAGAGTGAGGTCTTCATACCCTGCATGTAAATAAACAGAATTACTCTGCTTTCCTTTCATCTGTGTGTAGTGGTTTGCAACAGCAACTGCTCCAAAATGATGTGGCTGCTCTTTAGAGGGAGAAAAGTGTGCACTTGGCACCAGCAATGGTCATGTGCACCAGTTTCCAGGGCTCACTATACTGCTGATTTCCAGGGAATTATATCACTGCTAGCCCTCATGAGACTGCTTTGCTGGTCTGGCACACTTAAACCATTCAGCAGCTCAGATCTGTCTCCTTGACCTGCAATGTCAGAGCTGGTGCCACCGGAAAGGAACACCTGGTTTCTGGAAGCCAAATTAATGTAGGTGTGAGAGTTCTGTTGTGATTGTGGAGGAGGGTTGGCTGTGGCCTCATGTCTTACCAAGACTAGAGTCGTGCCTGGGATTGCTTGAAGCTTGAAAAAACATGAGTATCCTGATGATGACCAGAAGGGATAAGCTGCTTGGTCCTGAGTTTTCAAAAATCAAGGCAGCAGGATGAAATAAAGCTGGTTGTGTTCTGACATTAGATGTCTTGGTCAGAGCACGGTGCTAATAAAGTCAAGACCACAGGTTTGATCCCTGTATGGGCCATTCACTTGGACATGAGTTGGACTTGATGGGTCCCTTCCAAGTCAGACTATTCTGCGATTCTGACACGTAGCCAGCTTGAGCAGTTCTAGCCTTCCAGCTGCCTTCAGAAACGAACTGAAGAGCATGATCAGGGCCAGGCCTAGGATGGTCTCACTTCTTTCTGATCATGCTCCAAAAGCTGCCGCAGTGTTGCTGAGCAAAGGGTACTACTGCCAAAAGCCTGCAAATTTAGCCTCATGTCCAAAATTTGTTGCAATTCCCCACTTTTTAAAAAAATCTGTTTACAAATCAGGCACCCCTGTATCCACCCAAAACCTGGCCATGCAAACACAATCGAACTGCCATTTTCCTCCAGTAAAGCCAGCACTGTTACTCCCTTAAATAATGCATTTGGCAGCATCCTGTCATACAACCTCATGCTGACATGACAATTTATGGAGTGCAAAGGTAAGTGAATCACAAGCATCAGAATGATGAATTTAAATAGAGGTGATTTTAGCCAAAATACTTCTACTGCATTTCCTAATGAGGAGGTAGTTTGGGTTAAAATAGACTCCCTAGTTTTGGGTTCGAATACTTTAAAACCAGGGTTTAAAATCAGAGATATGGACTATGTAAATATCTACATCAAAGACTAATCCTACTTATGTAATCCTGAGAAAGAAAATAATGAGATAATTATGAAAAGTCAGTAGAATTTTAAGAGTCACACTAGTTTGCATTAGTTCTTTTAGACAAATAAAAAAAAATCTCAAAAAATAAATCTAAAAAAGGAATTTGGCATTTTTACCTTCTTTTGAATAAAGTATTTTGAAGTGATTTTGTCTTCATTTTTAAATATCCAAAAGTTGTAGAAAGCTGAAATAATCTAATGTTTTACACTGGGATTAAGCAAAAAATTTAGCTCTTCCAAGAGAAAATTTCCTTCTTTTTTTTTGACAAAATGTTTATCCAGGACAACTTTATGCACACTTCCTTTTCGGGGGGGGCAGGGGGTTTGTGAGTCTACTCAAAGTGAAAAATTATTTGTGTAATAATACATTTTGGTGAATTTATTCTATATAGCTGGCAGAACAGCTGCTCTTCCCAAGGCCTGCCAGTGTTTAGAGGCATTTGGACAATTCCCTTATCAACATGCTTTATCTTTTGGTCAGGCCTGAATAGGTCAGACAGTTGGACTTATCAGGAAGATGATTGTTGAAGTCTCTTCCAACTCAGCTATTCTATTCTATTCTATTCTATTCTATTCTATTCTATTCTATTCTATTCTATTCTATTCTATTCTATTCTATTCTATTCTATTCTTTCATTTTCCACTGTGACTGTTTCCATGGAATTGCTAAGAATGTCCATTTCTATAAATCATTTAATCCACAAAATTCTACCATGTTCCTCAACATCATTTACTTCAGAACAGTGGCCTTTACAGAGCGATATCCTAATGATTCGACAGTGTAAGAATATTACAGACCATGTGTCCTTTCTAAAAGAAAGATGTTTAAAAGCCTATGTGTGTACAGTGTTCTAGTGTATTTTTGAGATATATCTACCGCTTGTGGCAAAATACATTGGGCCATCTATTTAGTTTTAATTCTGTGATTATATGAAGGATATGGAAAAAGATGAAGTGCTAATTTATTGTAAGCACTTTGTTGTTGATATACAGGTTGCTAAAAAAGCTGAAAAGTCAGATCAGTTTTATAAGCAATTAAATGGAGTCTGTTGAAAGGTAATTAATTTAACAGTAGAGGTAAAGCAAAGCGGTGCTATAATATTCTTATATTTCTGATGATAGGAGGAAAAGATATCTCACTGGCTATTCCAAGTGTTCAGGTTCCATAGCATTATTTATATTTCAGGTCTGTTCACTGTTTTGCTATTAAATAAGTTCTTCTCTTCTGGATGGTACAATTTATTCATGCTCTAATGAATATTTTATATACCAAGGTCTTGATGAAAATTAGCTATTCCCTTAATGGACAGTGCCTATCTTCTGCTCATTAGTAACGTGACCAGCAGATGTGTATCAGGGAAAGCAAAGCTCCCTCTGATTTCCAGAGAAGATGAGGGAGGAAAAGACTGATAATGAGCCATAGCTGGTTTTCTTAAAGACTGAATGTGGAAAAGTTGAGAATGCAGTTAATTGCTTTCACAAAATACAACTGAGATAATCTGCAAGATGTGTAATAAGATTATACTCTCAGAGCAGTAAAAGTCAGAAACAAATAAGACAGAAAATTCTGTTCTGAGCAAGACCAGGAAAAAGAGATCTAGGAGTGTTTTGTTGCAGCCTTACATGAAGCTTTAAGGTTTACATATAAGAAAACTTTGAAAATTGCAGTAGACAATTATGAACAAATGCATTCTTTCAGTCATTATCACACATACTCTCTCTTCAAAAACTAAGATATTGTAGGTGTTGCTACCTGTGTAGTCTGACCAGCCACATTTCTTTGAGAATATTGTTAAATTGGGTATCTTAAACAGATGTACTATGTTAAAAAAAAAAATCAGAAATTTAATTAACTGTTACATGAAAAACGCATTTCTTTTTGCTAGGTCTGTCCAAAGGTGTATGGTGCATTGTAGGCTGAAGTAACATCCTTTATTTGTAGCATCAGTCAGGGAAAACAGAGAAACATTATGAGAGAAAACGGAGAAACAGAGAAAAATTGTGTTCCTAATCAATATTCATTCTACATTTTTCTTTTTAATGAGTTGATTCTTATTTATTTCTCATAAGTTTTCTTGTTTTTCACTGAAGGAACTTTATATTCCTTTATTAATCCTGCTGATTCCTTTAATGCCTTCTTGTTTTGAATTGTGCTTTTAGAGGAATGCTCCACCAATGCCACACAGTACCTTAGATGAGATCACACAGGACAGGCCACTATGCAGAACACAGGACAGGCACTGTAACATGATCTGAAATACTACAACCTCATTCTTCGTGCATTCAAATATCAACATTTTTACTGCAGCTGAACATTGAGGAGAGATCTTTAGAAATACCTTTGTTCCTTTCTTCATCCCGTGCTGCTAGTCTGGAATGTTGCAAGGTTTGAAAAGTGATTTAAGAGTTCCTTGTGCTTTATTATTTTAATTTATTTTTCAGCACAGAATTTCATTTGCCATTTAATAACCCATTTATGTAAGAGGAAGTCCCTCTGAAGCTCATCAACAGGATCTTTGTCCTTGAGTAAGGTTGTAGGAATAATTAATATTTTGGTCTGGCTGCTAAACAAAAACTGATTAGCATTTAAACAAGCATATAAATGTTTCATTGTTTCTTTCCAAAATGAAAGCCTGGGTTGAGTAGGTTCCTATATTTGACAATTGTCTCACGGAACCTCAAATGAAATACTCTGGTGCCCATATATTTTAATGAGTCAAATCAATAAAGTGTTAGCTACTCAAAACTTCTGGGAGAGGTTCACCAACAGAGGTTCCAGCTGTTCACCTTTTGTCAGAGCCTGATGGTTAGAGTATTCACATAACTGAACTTTCTCTAAGGGAAATGGGATAATTTGAGTATTTCATCTCTTTATGACATATCCTAACTACTGGTTTATTGGAAAGAAGAGTTGAAACTCTTTGATGGTCTAGTTCTTCAGACAATTTTCCAGAGTGATCTGATCTACATTGGACACTGAAGTTGTGAAGAAAATCAGAAATAATTTTGGCAAAATAACAGTTCTTGTCATGTATTCCCCTGTGCTTCTTTTCTTCTTTTACCCATTTATCACCTTCACCTTTCTCTAACTCATCACCTGTGATAGTAATTACTAAATAAACTAATCATAAGCCAGGTAAGTTAATTTCTAAGTCCTTGCTATATTGAAAAAATACTCTCTTTTATCCTAGTTTTCCACTTTTTAATCCCATTCCCTGTTTTTTCTTAGTATCACACTTTAAAATGCTTTGTAACAATTTTCAAAAGTATTCTGTAAATCTTATTTCTTTTTACTTGTTAATTAAATAAAATTAATCTTATGGAAAGTGAAATGAAGTACATGATAAACACCCTTGGGTCATCTCTAATTTAAGAGCTATTTCAAGAAAATAGGAGAAAGTCAGTGATCACTGGGCCTTGTGATTACTAGATACTGGTGGAGAAAGGGTTATTTATTTTCATGCATGAATTTCCATGGTCCATCTGTTTCACTGCATGAAGATTATTACATTTTGAAAAATGCAAATAAACATTTAAGACCTTTAATAGTTATTTGACTGTTTATTTCAAAGGCAAATGGTGGTAGTTTAGCCAGGAAGGTTCACATTTGCTATATACAGGATGGTTTACATGCGATTCACTTCTGCCAATGTCTTTAATGATGTCAGAGGGGTTGTATGCAGACAGGAAAAGTTTATGGGACCAGGACCAAAAGCTGTGAGTCTTGATTCTTTCAAGACAGGTGTCCTGTGAAAGCTTAGAGTGTTTCTAAACTAGGGTATTTCCAGAGTGTATCAAATATACACCAAAAAATCTGAGATATTCATAAGGTGCTAGCTGTCACTATTGATTTAGAAGAGCAGCTTGAGTGCTCCACGAAGTGCTTTTCTCTTGTAATGCAGAAGCTAGAGCACTGACCCGGGGTGGGAGACATCCACCTTCCACTTTCTACTTTGTTAAATGGAGCTGATTCCCACCTCCCTCAGCTCCAAGGTTATACCCAGTGGTGGTGCCTGAGGGAGGATGAGCCTTCCATTTCTTATCATGCCACTTCCTGGCAGAGCTTGAAAAAGTTCAAGATCAATGGATTTAAACATACTGAGGAAGAATTGACTGTTTCCTGGTAGCTGGGATTCACATGAAAGAGCAACAGAGTTTGTCTATTTCCAAAATAAAAATGAAGATAAAAATGAAAATAAGAATTGGAAATGCAAAGAAAATATTTAGAGGACGATTGGGTCAGTTGTGAATGGGAAGGAATTTCTCAGTACCATCCATGTGTACCTGTCACCCCTTTGGGAGTGCAAGACCAGACTTGCCTAAGAGCAGCTTCATCCCATAATCAGGGAGATTCTTAAAAGATACCTATCTAAATCTTGCTGTCAGCTATGATTCACGACCTTTGATACAGTAGGTAAATGAACAGAAAGTGAGATTTATTTAATGCTATATAACAAGCCTTGGGGTTAGAAGTCCAAGCTCTCTGACACAGTCAGCCTTAGTCATTAGAAGGAAACCATTTCAGTAATGAATTATTACAACCTCGGGAGTACTTTGGTCATGGTTCATCACCATGGTACACTGAGGACCTTAATAGTGTCTTACAATGTCAATATGTGCTTTATTTAAGGTTCGTATCATTTTAGCCAGTCAGAAAGGATAAAACTCACCCCTGTGCAGCAGGTCAGAACATGGTCTATTCATCTTGCTAGTCCCACAAGAGTCCTCAAAATGCTTTTTTAACTGAGATGGAAGTGACACATAAAGCTTGTCTGAGGTCTTTTGCACACAGATAGATTTCAGCTGTGAATAGGAAGGCACCGATTTGCAAATAAGTTATTTGACAGGAAATTCTGCCATCAATCAGATTCATTAAGTTACATGAATTCCTCTAGCCTTACCTACAATATCTGAAACTTGTCTTCCAGTATCGTTTTGGGCAAGAAAATTTCATGGAAAATAATGGCAGAAGAAGAATAGTAAGAATAGAGCAAGGGATCCTTTAGATTAAATACTTTGATTTATCTAACTTTAGGCCAAAGAATTCAACATCAGGCATCCACTTTCTGGAGGATGGCCAAAAAATTAAATTTCTATTAACTGCTTAAAGCCAGTATAGCTCCCTCATTCTTTCTAAGGTTTATCCAAATTTTGCCTTTAAACACTTCTAATCGCTCACACTGGTGCTTATTCCAGTTCCTAATACCATCAACACAGTTTCTGTTAAGAGCCAATCTCAGCTATGTCGCTGCAGCATCCTGAAATGACACAGGGGTATTGCAATGTCACATCTGTCAGGGACCACTGAGCAACCTCGTGGTCAGAAATGAATCCTGCTGAAGGAGCTGGTTAAGTGTCCGTTGGAAAACAACTGAAAAATGTGAAAGAGAAAAAAATATTGAATGCCTTTTTCTCTTTCTATGTGGCCATCATAGATTATCTCTGGAAGACTATCTCTGGAAGATATGGTTTAAAAAAAAACCAACAACTCAACAAAACAAAAAAGGCAAATTAAAGAAAAAAGGTGGGTTTTTTGCTATATAGAGGAGTCGAATGGCCCTTAACACAGAATTCAGAAGACAAAAAAATTGTATGTACGTATTTATTTATTTATTTATTTCTAGCATAGAAAAGAAGTGTCAATACAAGCTTCTGGCTTCAAACAGAACTCAGGACAGGTAACTTTTTTTTACTTGGTGCGAGCACCCACATGTGTGCATGCAAATGTCATCCTTCTCTTGTCATCCAGCACAGAGGAGATGTGAACTGACTCCTATCAGCTGCTTTTGAACTTTGAAATTTTCCTTTAGCCCAATCTGAGGTGGCCGTTTCATCATAAATAGGCCCTTGCTTCCCAGTTAGGCCTGTGAGCAACAGAGAGAAGCATGAACAAAAGGCTCTGCTGGCAGAAGTGGAAGGAGAAATTCCACCAAGGAATTTCAACCTTGATATGCCATATTGGATGAAAGCCCTACCGAGGTCTGCAGAAAATGGATTAAACACCAGTCACACATCTAAATGGTCTCTTGTGGCTCCCTTCATCCACACATGGCACATAGTAATGAAAACAGACAGTTACTTACCCTCTCAAGGTCCTACTTAGCCCGCATTGCAAAACCTACAACCTGCTTGTTATCCAAGTCTTTGATTGAAAACCAGGATTTGGATCCCAGTGAGGCCTCAGTTTATTATTCAGTAGTAATAATAATAATAGGTAATCTGTTGCATTCAAAAAAATTAGCCTTGATTGTATAAAAAAGAGATTTCCTTAAAACCCCAGGGAGGTATTTTCTTATTTAGGTTTTAGAAGCAGTTGTAATTTCATCACGTCCCTTTTAATTCTCCATTAGAAGGGGATGCACTAGAAAAAGAGCAACTAGATCAGAGAATGTGCTGAGTTGAAAGGGACCCATCAGGATCGTTGAGCCCAACTCCTGGCCCTGCATAGGACATCCCAAGGATCCTGCCATGTATCTGACAGCATTGAACTCCTTCAAGGCTTGGTGCTGTGACCACTTCCCTGGGGAGCTTCTTTCAGGGCCCAACCACCCTACAGGGGAAAAATGTTTTCCAGATTTCTAATCCAAACCTCCCCTGACTCAGGTTCATGCTGTTTTCTCAAAGCACTGGTCACTAGAGTGAAGAGATCAGTGTCTGCCCCTCTGCTTCCCCTCATGAGGATTTTGCAGACCACAATGAGGTCTCTCCTCAGTCTCCTCTACTCTCGGCTGAACAGATGATGATTTCAGCCACAGAACATGATTTCATCCACGTCTTTTATGGTTTCTCCTTCAGACCCTTCACCATCCTCGTGGCCCTCCTTTAGACATTCTCTGATGGCTTAACGTCTTTATATTGTGGAACCCAAAACTGCTCTCAGGACTCAACGTGAGGCCGCCCCAGTGCAGAGCAGAACGGGACAGTCCCCTCCCTTGCCAGGCTGGCGATGCTGTGCTGATGGCCCCAGGATGTGGTTGGCCCTCCTGGCTGCCAGGGCACTGTTGCCTCCTGTTCAATTTGCCATTAACCAGGATCCCAGGCCCTTTTCTGCAGCTCTGCTCTCCAGCCTCTCATTCCCCAGTCTATCCACCCATCCATGGCTGCCCCATCCCAGGTGCAGAATCCAGCACTATGGTTAATCTCCATACAGCTGGCAATTGCCCATTTCTCTGATTTGTCAAGGTCTCTCTGCAGGGCCTCGTGCCCTCAAGGGACTCGACAGCTCCTCCCAATTTAGTGTTGTCAGCAAACTTACTTAGTATTCCTTTGAGACCCAGGTCCAAGTTGTTCATGTAGGTGTTGAAGAGAACTGGGCTGAGGATCTGAAATATGCCTTCTACCATCTTAATTTTCTCAGTCAAAATTTCACATATTGACTTTAATTTAGGGGGAATTATCGCTTGGAAAACCCCCAAATCTTGTTGCACAGTTTTTGTCATGTCTCTCTGAAACACTTCCTCTTTATTACAGCTGTTCCCTGGTGCTGAAATAGTACAGCATTTGATTCCTTTACATAATATTGTTAAGATTCAAGTCCTCCAAGATTTAGATGTTTAAATACAAAATGTTTTAGTTCAAGCCCATCTCACATAAACTGTTATTGATAAGACGACAGTCACACACATCTGACAGTCACTCAGGTGTTTATGGGGGCAGAAATAAAAATCCCATTCCACCTCAGTGTTAATCAGTCTTTGTCACTCCACCAAGTTCTTTTATTTAATAACCTCCCCTGTGGCTAGGAGAAAGGAAAAAAAAAGAATCCTGTAAATGGAAGCCCTGCAGCCCAAGCCAGCAGACAGAAGGAAATGGGAATACAGCTGTATCTGGCAGCTGTTGCTTTTCGGGCCAGCACAAATCATCCAAACACCGGCCACTGCCAGAGGTGTGCTGGCTCTTTCACCAACAAATCAGCTGGTCTCCTCTAGAGCCACCAGTTCTTGGAGTCCAAGGAGTCATTTTGTTTGTTCAGACCACAGTACACTCTGAAATCCAGATTTATGTCTTTCCTTGCCCTTCTCACCACTCACTTGAGCCAATCCCCACTGTAAGCACTGTCACAGAGACAATCCCTGCTGGCTCTGATCTGCCAGCAGAGACATGGCCTCTAAGAGCTAGCCAGGAAGGTGATAATCCATCACAGGTGGCCCAGGCACTATTCCCATTAAAGGCTCATCTGTTTTTTGACAGATCTAAATTATATCCCAGAGGCTGCCCTCACCGTTGTGATGCTCAAGACTGAGCCTGCACTCCAACCCAGGCTCCCTGTGGTCACTGCCTGTGTTTGCTCATGTCCTGTGCTCAGCTGGGATCAGGTCATCTCTGTATTCCTGACAGGAAAACAGGGCCATATACTGGATACAGGGACACAGACTGGGTGTGGGCAGCACCCTGAGATGCCCAGCTGGAGGCTGGGCAGATGCAGTCAGCAAAGCATCTTGCCACACACGTGTCCAGATGCATTGTTGGCTCTTTTTCCTCTCCCCACACAATGGTAAGGCCAAGTCATTAAGCATCAATGTGTCCCCAAAGACAGGAACAGAGCTTGGATGGTGCTGGGAGTTTTGCTAGCATTCAGACAAGTCATCTTCTGGTGCTGATGGGAGGGCTAAACTTGCAGAAGAGAGGAGTGCAGGTGTCGTGGGGTGATTCTGTATTCCCCGGTGCCTGCTGGAAGGTTTTTTTTGTGCCTTTGGACTGCAGCCGGCAGGACTCTTCGGGGCGGCTCACTTGCCCTTGCGGCCGGAATGTTTACATATTTTTACCTAGCTGGAGAATTTTTTTTTTTCCCTCTGCTAGTAGCAGAGGAGGAGGGGGTTGCTCACAACCCTTTCCTTTCAGCTGTCAGCTGGAGAGGGACGGAGATCTGCCTCAGCGGCTTCTGCTCCTTCTTGGACAGTTTTTCGGCTTCTTTCATTCATCCGAGACCAGCTCCCCATCTCCGGGCCTCCTGGCTGGGATCCCTCGACCCGGCAGGGCCCGGCTGGACTTTGGGCCTTCGACCTTGGACACGTGAGAGAATTGCAGGAGGCCCACTGACCTCCACCTCTGGGAAGGGAGGGGGAACTCGCTTTGTTAAATAAACAGAGTTTTTTTCACTCTCTTTTGAGAAGTTCCTTTCCCGAACCCGTGAGAGAGGGGCTGCCGGGACATTTGTGTCCAAACCGGCACAGCAGGAAAATGAGGCTTCTTTGGAGACTGGCAGAGACAAGAACTAGATAGAATGTCTCTAATATTTCAAAACACAAAGAAGATAAATTGTATCAAATGCAAAATTCCTAATTTCTTCTGGGATGCTGCCACAAAGATAAAAGATGTTCAACAACAAGGTAATTATTTGAGTAAATAGAAGCAAGAGTAAAGGAATAACATTTTTAAAAAGAGTAAAGAGGTAGCCTGTTGGGCAGCAAGTGCAGGGAAGGGGAGACCATTAATAGAGAATCCTCATTCTTCAAAATGATGTCTTTGAGCTTTGTAGGGAAGACTTTCTGAGTGAGTGTAATATAAAATATTCTGTAGTCACACACTGAGTTTATAATAAGGGAACTGCAAAGGTGAGGAGAAAAGGTAAGAGAATTGTTTTGGGATGTACCATGAGGGAACATACAGTGTAACCTCAGTCTGTGTGACTCACATTCAGAGTTTACATCGTCTCTTTATGATGCAGGAGTAAGTATGTCACAGCCTACACTTTTCCGTGGGAGCTGGAACAGCACTGGATTGGGCAAGGTTGGCCCAAAACGCCCTGTTCAGCAATTTTGTCAGAATGGCTCCTGCAGGGCTAGCAAATGTGACAATGCATAATGGCATTTGAGACACTGCTGTGCAAGTGATTACTTTAGTTTTTTTTTTTTTTTGTGAAGAGCCCAGATGGAGACGGAGAGCCAGTGTTTTCCAGGTAGACACATGGCTCAGAGCAAGAAGGGGTTTGTGATAAAGCCATGAACTTTTGGTCTCCTGACACAGTGAATGTTCCAGTTTGAGAGAGGGAAGGTGATGCCAGCATTGCTCAGGGCAGATGGGGACAGCTGGTGACTTGACCAACATCCACACACCCAACATAACAAATATCAATATTCACTATAGCCCTCAAAGGCCTGGGATTGTATGATAACATTTAAAATGTAAGTATTTATAAACCCCTTTGCAAGGGCAATATGTAAATTACATAAATATAATTTTGGTCATTGAATAGTTGGGAAAGATTCACCTAGTGATGTCATTGTTTGTTACCAGGATGGAGAGAATCTCTGCCTAATGGTGTCATTTACCTCTGTTTTGGTGCTGCTAGACATAGACTTCATTCTACATCAATTCTTCATCAACTGTTTGGAAAGTCAGGTACAGAGATTCAGAAGAATAATAGCTGCTGTCTGGGGCATTTTTCTTCTCATTGAAATTATATTTTTAAATTTTTATTGCATATTAGATTGATTCTGATCAACTATTCTAGACCAAAATATTTCTCTCATTAAAAGTTTTACAGATGCTCTTCAAAGATTTTCTGTTTCAAATTCATCCTATTTCTCTTCATTCCATTTCTCCTGACAGACTACAGACAGGAAGTAAAAAACCACACAAATTCTGTGGAAGGCAGAAGACTACCTATCACAATAGAAGACTAAGTTGATTATACACTTTCAATCCTGTCCTGAGGTGATATTTAGAAATGAAAATATTTTTTTGGTTTACGCTATGTTATGTGGGTCTGAATTTCTGATAAAAATTGATTTGGTATTTAACTTTGTCGAATATTTTTGATCGACAGAACAAATTAGTACCAGGAATATAAAACTACTACACTGGCATCACTTGTTTTGCAAGTATAAAAGTTAGGAATATGAAAAAGATATTATGTAAGGCAATAGAGAACCTGGACCAAATTATTTTTATTACAAGTGAGGAGAGAAATATGCTTGGTTCTAGCTTTTTTAAATAAACTTCAAATAGCACAAATGTTAATAGCATTTTTTCCAATTATTGTCTGGTAATTGTATAAGCACCAGGAAAAAAAAAGCATATTCAAATCCACAGCTCATTACTATTTATTGGAATACTGTTCTTGTTTTTCAACTCCTTCCTACATTTTATTAAAATATCTTTTTCCTGAGGATTATAATACCTTAAATTTGCACTAAAACTAAAAGCTAAGACTGGAATCAGGATTAAATTTATGTTTCCTCTCACACCATTTCTGCAAGGTTTTAACAGCAATTTCATGACTTTTGGGGGACAATAATTATTATAATTTAGTTATTATAAATTGTTTGGTTTGCGTCTGTCTTGCAATGGCTTTGTTAAGGAAAGCCATTCAATTGTGAAGGCTTGGACTTCAACATTAATGTTTTTAACATGTTTTACAATATTTGTTACCTAATTCAATTCTATTGATGTGTTGAGACCTATGACTTGATTATTAACAACAGAGCCACAAGTTTCTAAAGAGGTGAAATACATGATGTTAGCAAATTAAATTAAATTATGTGTTCACATTTTTTTATTCTTTCATCCCACAGTTATCTGAGTAAAGCAGGATGACAATTTCTTTTTCAGATGCACAACTGAGCTGACAGCTACAACTGAAGTGAAAGTGCATTTAGAAAGCTGTTTCTCAAAAGAACGAAATCACTTATCAGCATTTTCAACAGGAGGTGTCTCAAGTACATCCAGGACTTTTAAGAAAAATGATTGCTCTCTATTTTTTCCAACTTTGTTTTGGTAAAACATTTACTCAAACACTTGTTTGCACTCAGTGGCCCCCTTCATGACGATAAAAGAGGGAGGGAGACTTTTTACAGAGGCAGATAGTGATAGGACAAAGGGGAAATTATTTCAAAACTGAAAGAGGAGATATTTATCTTAGGTGTTAGGAAGAAATTCTGTACTGTAAGGGTGATGAGGCACTGGCTCAGGTTGCCCAGATGCCTCATCCCTGGATGCTCAAGGCCAGGCTGGATAGGCCCCTGGGAAGGCTTTTATAGTGGGTGGCATCCCTACCTATAGCATGGCAGTGGAATCTAGATGATCTCTAAGGTCCCTACCAATTCAAAACATTCTATGATTCTATGAAAAAAGTTGTCTCCCTAATTTGCTGATTATAGGGAGCATAAAGGGAAATGACAGTTGTTAAAAGGAACCATTTACTTTTCTACAATTAATCAAATCAAACCAAAGACCCAAGCAAAACCAAGCAAACTGAATTTACAGATGATTCTTATTTTAATGTTAAACCCAGGAGTGCCATTTGCACTTAATTTAACTACCAGACAAGCATGCAAAGCACTATTGATGTTATCCTGGTTTTAGTTGATGCCTGTGAGAAAATATTACTCTTAACTAATTGTAGTTGCTTTCTGCTGAGAAGGATTGAGGGAGAAGGAGGAAAAAGGAAAGAAAGTAGGATTGACAAGTTACTTCCTAAACTGAATGCTACATAGATCAATTCCTCCTAAAAATACAGAGTAATCTTGAGTTGCTCCTAAAGTTTTTTTTTAGAGCTGAAAGAAATCAGAGATTTGAAGGGTAGGTTTGTATTAAGATATTTTTCATCCCAGAACCTCACTCTAAAGTTGCACTAGCTAGGACATGTTACAATGGGATTTCTCATTCTTCACTGAAATTTTTTTTCTTTACTAATAAAGCAGTTCATGGAGACCCATTCATAGAGTCACAGAATGGTTGAGGTTGGAAGTGACCACTGGAGGTCATCTGGCCCAATCTCTTTGCTCAGGGAAGACCACCTAGAATCAGATTTCCAGTCTTATAATCTAAAAACTAGTAATGGAAGAGTTCTGAAGTCTATTGCAAGATCTTCCATCATTTTTAGAGATATAAAAATAAATATTTTCTTTTAAAAAGAGTAGCATTACCAACTGTTCTCATATTATTATATTCTGCCTTAATATTCAGAAGTTTTGTTTTTGTTCCAGTGTAAAATATAAGAAGGAATAGAGAAGTGGAAAGGAACAAAGAACAAGTGAAAAGGAATTACAAAAAAAAAAAAGGTTGACATGTATTACATTTATTCCTCACCATTTATCCTCCGTGAGAATGAAATAAAAATAAAAAATGCTTACCTGGAGTTCTGATGAACAAGAAAGAACTTATTGATTTAAAACTGAAATTGTTCTACATTTGTCATTCTTTGGGAATAAAATCTTTCATCTAGAGGAATATAGCAGAATAGGAAAAGATCTCTTCATAATCTCAGTAATGATAATATTTGTCATAAAACTTGCAAGCAAGTTGTTTTAAAAAGGCCAGATCATCCTGACCTATCCACAGGAAATGAAACTGTGCCATATAGGCAAGACATTTTCGTGTTGTGCTTGTAACATTAAATTGAAGTAAAATTAACGCATCTTTCAATCTGTTTTTGAGAATTGATTTCTATTTAAAACGTGCCATGATTTCCCTAACAATGCCATTTTCTGCCTGCAAGCTCTATACTCCTAATTTTACTTTGAACATCTTTTCTTCTCTCTGGTGGGAACCAGAATTTTACATTCCCTTTAAATGTTCCCTTAGGCATGAACTACACAGCTGTAAAAGGAGGCAAAGATATTGGAGACTGCACATTCAATGGCTTCAGCCTTAGCAAGGTCAGCTCCATTTGCATGTATCACTGCATTTTACTCTGCAGAAGGACACTGATACTTTAAGTAGGCTCTGGGCTCTTCTTTTTAATGAACTTTAAGAAATTTCTAATGGAATTAGTTAAATTTGCCTTTCCTGCCTTTAGGACAACATATAAATGCACACACAACTGCTACTGCTTTCAGAGGAAACTGTACCAATACAGCTAATGGAAGATTTGGGAAGAGAAAGCTTCAGAAAGCATAATTCATGTATTTATTTGGGGGGTTTGTTGTCTGGGGGAAAAAGAAGCAACCACAACTTTCTAAGTAACAATAACAGACTTTTATCTACATATCCAATAGTTTTATTTTTAACCTTATTTCATAGTATCACAAAATAATGCCATCTATCACTGCTGACACACTACAATACAGTGTAAGATCAAATCACAGAATCATAGAATATCCTGATTTGGAAGGGACCCATCAGGATCATTGAAGTCCAAATCCTGGCCCTGCACAGGACACCCCAAGAATCACACCATGTACCTGAGAGCACTGTCCAAGTGCTTCTTGAACTCTGGTGCTGTGACCACTTCCCTGAGGAGTCTGTTCCAGTGCCCAACCACCCTCTGGGGGAAGAATCTTTTCCTGATACTCAACTTAAACCTCCCCTGACAGAGCTTCAGGCCATTCCTTTGGGTTCTGTCACTGGTCACCAGAAAGAAGAGATCAGTCCCTGCCCCTCCCCTTCCCCTTCCCAGAAAGCTGTGGAGAGATATGAGGTCTCCCCTCAACATCCTCTTCTCCAGTCTTTGAGTTTATCTTGCTAAAAAGATTTAAGGGCATCTGCTAGTTAACAGTGACTGAAACACCCCATCTGATAATCAACTTCTTTCCTGTTTCCTGTAGTGAAATGCTTGAGCATCCAGATTAAAGAATCTTCTACTTGTGGTATAATTATATAATTTGTATTAAAATGTTGAACATTTTGATGAAGAAAACCACATATGAGGACACTGATTCATCAAAAGAAAGAGGATATTTCAATTTTTACTAATAGCAGTTGTCCTTTATGATTTGGAAAATAATTAATATAATTATTTCAACAACCACGTAGTCGCTTCCAGAAGTCACCTACATTAACACATAGAACAGCATTAATCACATACCATGAAAAGATGTGAAAGTGATTGAAATACACAAAATAAAAATAAATCTGTCAAGATGTTTTAGAATCTCAATTATATTCTGACCACTTTATTATTCATGAAACTTAAAAGAATGTTTGATTCCACTCTAGCTTAGAATGCAAACAAAGGCTTAAAGGTCAATATTTCTTAGAAAGTCAGACCTTTTAGCTTGGTACTTTTCTAGTCTGTCTTTGAATCCTTTTGCACTGCCTTTTGTTTGAATACAAGGGAGACTTTTTGGCCCAGTTATTTTAAAACAAACAAATGGACCCTCTGTTTCTTCCTGAAATTAACATTCTAAATTGTGACAGGACCTTGACTGTTACTCTCAGTCTCAGTCTTTGCATTTCTTCCATTCTCCTGCAGCAGTACTTTTTGATTGTTTTGTTTTCCCTGATTTTGCTGATTTCTGACCCAGCATCCACCATCCCATCATCTAAACAAAAAGATTCTGATAGAGACTTCATACTGACTTTCATGGGAGACCATGTAAGCAAAAAAGCAGCTGGCCCATGGAATGTTGGCCTCATTAGCAAACAGCACTGGAAATTCCAGCCCGAGAGGTTCTGCACTCTCCCCTTGCTGCACTCTCCTCTCCTCTCTGACAGAAAAAGATCAAGCAAAATTTAGTATATTTTCTTTGTTTTCCTTGGAGGAGAGTCAAGTCCAGAGAGAAATAAAGGTCTTATGGCCATGAACAGGAAAAGTGGTTCATGTGGCTCCTTAGTTTTGGGGTCACCAAGGGGTACCTTCCCACAAGGTCCTCTCAGAACACGATCAGCTGAAGGAATATCTACCTTAGTGATTATTTTGCAGCTGAAAACATGGAAATACATATTTGTTCACGCACCTGTACATGTGAGAGAAATATCACCTTTGTAAGATGAGAACCAATCACAGAAAAAGCATCTTGGTTTGTGTCAGTTGATAAATGTCATATATTCCCTGAAGCAAGCCATGCTGGAAGCAATATTTTAAGCTATCCAGCTTTGCTATGTGCAGAAACTGAAAAGTAATTCACACTTTTGTGTCGTCTAAATGGGTTTAAGACTTCTTTCATTGCTGAAACCTTTCTCTGCACTCAGCCTCAGTATGCTGAACTTAATGTAGTTATTTGGAACACTGTTAAAACAGACAAGCAAAAGTTTTGCTCAAAAATCTTAGTCATTTAAAGCTATTGGATCACTGTAGAATTTTGGCAGCAAGATAGAGATGAGAAGTAACAGGGAAAGCTTGGGGGGTTTTGTTTGTTGTTTTCATGGCTTTGGTGAGGTGTTTTTGAATATTCAAACTTCAACCTGCTTGGGTTTTAAAGGAAATTCCCACACAGTTTCTCAACATTTTTCTGACATTTTACATTTTTCTCCACTCACCCAAAGAAAAGCTGATAAACCAAACCAAAGAGACAGAGTACAGCACAGGAGAGTGTCAGCAAAAACATGGAATAAGACTGTTAACAGGAACTGGATACATCAGGACTATTACGTTTAAAAGCTGGAGAGGCTGCACAGAGGATTTTCAGCATAACTGGGAGTCTAGGGCACACTGCATACAGGATGAGCTTCAGGGAGCTCACACTACTCACTCTCATGAAGATGTGGTTGAGGGACAATCTGAACTCTGCTTTCAGCTACTTGAAGAAAAACTACAGAGGTGACGGAGCCAAGCTCTCATCCACAGCGACATGAACATAACAGGAGGTAACAGCCTGGCATGGGATATTCAAACTGGACAACCAGATGAATCACAGCAACTTGCAGGGCAGTTCAGCAGAAGAACAGGTGATAGCACAGCTGTAAACCTTCCATCCATGGAGGTTTTCATACCTGGGTGTGTCAAGCCCAGCTGGCCTGATCCAGATACATTGATGTTGACAAAAGTCCTGCTCCAAGCAGGCAACAGGACTGGATGGCTCCAGAGGTTCCTTACGACCAGCATTGTTAGGATTCCACTTTAACATACCATGGAAAACACGATAGAAAAGGAAGATTTCATAAATTACATGGGGATTTCTTTCATATCCGATGAAGAAAAAAACTCTTCAGCTTTTAAACCAGAGACACACAAATAAAAAATGTACTCATCCCGTTTCACAATGATGTATGATGAAAATTTTATAAACAACATTATGCAATGGAGGGTGCAAAAAGAAAAATGCAGTGATTCAGGCTAAAATTCTCAAACAAAGTATTATTATTCCCTTTGAAAACAACCAGCTTTTCATAGGGCTCCTTATTGTCTAAAAAATATTTACCACATGACTGATGTTGTCACACTGGATACAAATGGAACCCATTTGTTCTGGAGGAAATATCTGAGGGAACCAGCTGTTGAACCAGCAAGAAGGGTTTCTTGGACTACAGTGTGAGAAAACAGTAAGTCCCTCTAATCAGAACTCTGCTAAGTGAAACTTGTATTCCCCTTCTGCTGTTGTATAGAAGATGAAAAGGTACCTTCCATTTTTCCACACCCTCAGGACACTCTTTCCCTTGTATAATAATTGTTGCAATGCATCTGTAATGACTGCAGCTGGGCAACATTTTCCTAACAAACCAGAAATAATTTGCAAAGCTTTCAGTAGTCTTGGGCCAACTTCTGTCTCTTTTTCATTCAACCTTGGTCCATATTCTGAGCACATTCCCATGGCACATTTTGGCTTAAATTCATGCAGGAATGCAGGTTTTTCAAGATCACCTGGAAGTCACACCAGCTGTTTGATTTCCTGCTTACAAAGACTTAACAAATGGAAATTGAGTAGTTTTAGATGAGGTATATTTTTGATCAGCTCAGAATGGAGCTGACCTCCAAGACTCTTGAGTACCAAACTACAAAATATAAACTGAAAGTAACAAAAAAACTGTCCTCCAAACCCTTTGGCACAGAAATCCTCTGGTTCACACAGCCTCAGCTGGAATTTCTTTGCTTCTGCTTAATTAGGCCCATATTTTTCAAAGGACTGTTACATGTAACTTCTTTCTTTTGCTTGACTTTTCATAGTAAATAAATTTAAGCCCACAAATTCAAGACTATCCCCTGAGACAAGTGCAGTTAGCTATGAAATGGAGGAGAAAACTCCATCTCAGTGTAAGTGCACAGTGTACACTGAAAGAGCAACAGAACAGTCCCTTTGCCTGACATGTCGCCTTAGATTTACATAAGAGATTTACTTAGCTATCTGTACACAGCTGTCTAAGAAGCAAGACTGTAAACAAGCCTCAGATGGCCCAGCAGCTGTAATACCATTTCAGCCCTTCTTCCCCCAAAGGTACTAGATATATATACACGCATGTGTCTTTAACATGTATATCTCCGTATATACATCTATGGAGAGAAAGGAGGAGGGAGAAGAGAGGAAACACATGTCCTCCATTCATGAAGGCTCACGTTGGTCTTTGACAATAAAATAGACCGTGGTCTTGGAATAACAGAATCACAGAATGGGAAAGGTTGGAACGTGAGCGGGGTCATCCAAGCTCCCTGCTCAAGCAGGGTCATCCCAGAGCACACGGCACCGGATTGTGTCCAGATGGTTCTGGAATTTCTCCAGAGAGGGAGATTCCACATCCTCTCTGGACAATCTGTTCCAGTGCTCAGTCACCCACAACATAAAGAAGTTCTTCCTCATGTTCAGGTGGAGTTTCTTGTGCATCTGTTTCTGTCCATTGCCTCATCACCGCCAAGCAGAGCCTCGTCCATCCTCCTGGCACCCTCCCTTCAGACACTTGTTTACATTGCTCCCCCTCAGCCATCTCTTCTCCTGGCTAAACAGGCCCACCTCCCTCAATCAGGGAGATGTCCTCATAAGAAAGATATTCCAGTCCCTTATTCATCTTTGTAGCTCTCTGCTGGACCTGTTTCAGTATTTCAATGTCCCTTTTGAACTGAGAAACCTAGAACTGGACAGACTACTCCAAAGTAAAAGAAAAAAAACACCCTAGCTTTAAGGAAAAAATGCAAATCTTGAATAAAACTGTCAGCTGCTCAGTTGATATGCAATCAAAGATTTTGTCTAATTAGCTACTAAATGCAGAGAATTACTGATAGTTATTTGAAAATTTTATGGAGTAGTTCCAGAGATTAAGATGTTGTATCAGTCTTCCAGCATTTGACCTTGGTAATTACTGCTTTGTAAGTTTAATTTCTAACCCTTCTACACAACAGAATGAGTTTCAAGAAAAAAAAATCGCAACAGAGAAACAAAACCAAACCCTCAACCATGTACAAGGTATCATATCTCTGAGTAACAAGCTCTTTGAGCTTGTAAGAAAAGAAATCATAGCAGTCAAACTTGATTGCTTTTCTCAAGAATCAGTGAATGAAATTTCCAAAAACCAACAATAACAGATCAGAAAACATACCTGGATTATACTAAAACACTGGCTATGGCAGCCCAGTCATTAAAATAATTTTTAACTTAAGAAGTGACAGTTAGAGCACAAGCAGGCTATGGGGCCACAGAATATGACAGTGGAACAGAAAGTTTGTGGGGTGCATCTAAAGCAGCACAGGAATCGGCAGCATGCTGAGTCCCACCAGCCTCCCCAGCAGTGACTTGACAAACAAGGTGAGCAGCATGCAGAAGATATTTGTGGCAAGTGATGCTGCAAGGACCTGTGGAGTAAAAATTCCAGCAGAAAGGTATACTCAGCAGCTATATAGGCTGACAGCAAACAATTAACCTATGTCCATGTTATAAAATACAAGGCGATATGCTGCCAGGGCATGAGCAAACATGGCACCATGCTGGGAACAATAACACCTGAACACTAATCTTGTCTCTGCTGCACATTTCAGGTACAATGGTGGGCAAGGCCTCTTAATGTTTTTGAGTCTCACCTTTTCCTCCAGCTGTTGGCCATTTCACAAATGCAAGCTCTAAATTCTTCACAATAGGAAAGATTCCTATTCAGGATTTGTACCTCACCCAGCACACCAGGAAAAGATCTAGACCACAGCCACTGTCAACTCTATTCCGTGTAAAATCATGGCACCAACGCAAACAGCCAAAACTTCCTTACATCTGGTCTAGCAAGAGAATGAATCATTGTATGATTGAAGATGACACCATATGTTCTATGAAGTAATATCCACAGTTTCCCTTTTGCAGCAACATTTATTCACTATTCATTCAAATAAGAAACAGAAAATTGATCTTGTATAGTAGAAAAAGAGGCATTTCCCTGTTTCCCATGTATTTGCCACTGTTTGCCAAAAAACAGATCAAATTCCAAGGGGGATGGGATATTTATTAAAAAAAAATTTACATTGTCCATGTTCAGACAAATGCTAACAAGTAAATGTGGAGAGGATATGAAACTTCATGCATCAAAGATTGTTCTTTCCCTGAAAGCTGAATTAGTTTACATTTCACACAAGGTAAGAGCTCAGTTTCCCAGGAGCAGGTGATTCACTGATATTTCAAGAGGTGTATTAACCGTATGGTGACACATTCACCTTGCCTCACCTCTCCACCAGAGGATCAGCCTACCTTGCTTCTTGCACAGTCTCCTTCCCTAGACCACCTCTGCATCCACCACATCCATCAGCAGGATTCAAGGCTCAGAAGGTCTCTGAGTTCAGTTTTGTACTCCAAACAGACTCTTACCCAATAATCTCCATGAGATCATAGAGCAGCAGAGAACCTTGGAAATAGATGCGCAAGTAGACAGAATGCTACCATTTAAATAATAACTTTTACAGACTAACCTGAACTCCTCGAGCCCAAAGCAGAATAAATACAGACAGTACATCCATTAGCTGCAACTGAATAAAACATTATTTATAAAATGGGTAATTTAGATCTGATTAATGTTTATAAATGTGTTTACATAAGAATCAGATATTAACCTATAGCTTTAAAGGATTTAATTAGCCTTGGAATATTGTGTCAGTGTACAATGAAAAATAACTAATTCACAAAGGAAATGCAAAGAAAATCTGCAAGCACAAATGAGGTCAATTAATTAAGCAATTTGCATAAATTTGAATGGTTATTTTCAGGGCATTACTGACATTTTGCACTTCCTATTCCCATCACACCGGCAAAAATAGTCTTCTGTCACCCTATTTATATGATACATCAATCATCTCATGGGATCCCAGAATACCAGCACACACCACGGTATAACAGCTTCTACACACAGGCTTTCTGATCCGTGTAGAATCCAGCATCCCATTTCCAGCTGTACTATCTTATCATCGGCAGATGCATTTACAGGCTGTTATAGCTTCATTCTTACCTCCAAATGGAGGAAAAAATATGAAATATGACTTCATCTCCATTACATTTTTACATCCTGAATACCAAACAGATGGTAACAATTACAGATGGGAGTATATCTCTTACTCAAGAAGCCAAATGCTGCACAGCTCACCAATTGAAATCTGGAACGAGTCACTTAATGAATTTAGTTTATCCAGAACTAAATTGGTGAAAAGGAGTAGAGGAATTTGGCCTAACAGTTACAAATTCCCATGGTTACCCTGGGAATACTATAGCAGCAACCTCCTCTTAGTACAGCTGTGTCCACACAGATCCTTTGGTTTCTTCCTATTACCCATGGAACCATCAAGGCATAAATTAATATTTTACTATAATACAATATTGCACCTACTCTGAGGTTTTTTTTTTGCAATACATTTTCCTGTGCGTTTCATAGACTGCACTATTGAAAACTGTGATTAATTTTCTTAGTCCTTCTATTTTGTCCTTATCTGTTTAATATAGTCACAAGTGAATTTTTCAATGGTGTATTTATTTATATAGCAATTCCTAGGCCAGAACTTCAGCTGATGCAAACAAGCCTTTGCGTTACTGAAGCCAATAAATAAAACTGCCTGACATCAGCTGAGAACCAGGCTTTTGTATATGATATATGCAAAAGTGTTCGCATGGAACTGAAAATACAACCCAAATATAATTAAAAGAAACACTAAGGCAACCTGGAAGAAATAGTTTTAGTTTGCTTCATTTTGTATCACCTGGAGATATCTGGGATTTTCAAAAAGATCCATTTCAAAATTGATGTTAATGTGAAAATATTGAAACGTGCACTGAAATCTGTAAAACTTTCAGGGGCTGAAACAATAAACTTGGACTGTTTCATGATGTTTGATTTGATTTTTTTTTTTTAATGACTACAATTCTTTGTCTGTAGATCAATACATATTTCAAAATTAAAACAACTTTAACTCCAAGAAGATTAAAATTGTTGATTTACACAATGTAATTTTCATGCATTTCAACATTTGTCCTCTTGGTTTTTTGCCAGACCAGCCCTTTTCCTACAAGCATTTGTGATCAAACCATCCCAGTACTGTAGAGGAGACATATTTCTTTCTCTAACTTGCTGGGTGTTTTACTGTTACAAGAAATTTCAAAATTCTTAAAAACAAACCAGAAAGTAAGCTGTCACTTTATGCCTTGGCAGCCCATTTTGCCTTCTTTATGCTGCTAAGTACCACTAATTCTCTCAGGTATATTCTTTTAATTGCTAAAAAACAACAGCAGCAGAAGTTACTTCTCCAACTTCCACACACCACTGGTTCCTCAACAGAGACTGTTTTTTCAGAACCTACCATGTTTCCATCTGTCTCAGGCTCAGCCTAATCATGTAGAAAACAGAATTTCCAAAGAACATAAAAGAATAGATATATTAAGAAAAGAAGATGTGATTAAGACAAACAACAGCTGGCAAAATGCCAGAGCAGGTCCATGAGATCAGGCAATTTGCTTTCCCCATACTTTTTCTTCTCCCCCTCAGCTTGAGGGCTGAGCATATTTTGGTTTAAACTGCCCAGCAAAACCTATTTTATGATGCCCTGGATCACTGAAATCAGAATTTCCTCCTCTTAACAACTTTATCATGAAGGAGAAATCCTTCTGACCCAGTTGGAATTTGTAGTGATAAACATGTTAAAAAAGAACACCCTTTCAGTACTCTCATCAATTTAGCAGTGGAACAATTCACCAGGGAAGCAAGCATCTTGTTGAATCTATGTACAGTTTGGGTGAGTGCTAGAAGTGCTATGATTATGGTACAGGTCCTTATTCTACTATTTTCCAACCCGCTCTCATAAGAAATTTGGAAGATTTTATTATATTCCTGATGGGGGAACAATATACAAAATAATAAAAATTCAAAATATTTTACAAGATGGTGACAGCATGACCTTCCCTTCTGTAATTCAATGTGCATTCTTATCTGAGATATTTAAAAGCTGCAAGATCTGTTATAAAGTTTACAATGCTCTGGGAATCAGTCCTTGACTCCCATTAGGAAACATAGTTGAAAAAGATGCTTGGTGAGCTAAAATTCAGCTGCTCTGTGAAGAGAAATGGAGAGTCCAAGCTTGCCGTTTCAGGGTGAAGGCAACAGTTTTATCTGCTGCACTGTTTGCAGCAAAAATTGCTGACATCCTCTGATAGAAGATTAAGAATTAAAGGACATATGGGCTTTCTGGAGAAGCCAGTCAAGAAGGACAATTTAACATTGTCTAAGCTATCTGCTTGCATCTTTGGCCATTCTTATGCTCTTAAAGTTCATGCTAGTCTCTCACTGGAGTGTGGAGGATAAATAAGGCACAAAGCCTTGCAATACATGAGCTGCATTCTGACACAAGTGTCTCAAACAGCACCCGGAGCTCTCTACAAGAGCAATCAGAGTCCTGTGCTGTCACAGAACACAGTCCTTGCTCCCTCAGACATATCTCCTCCATGGTATTCACTCTCCCACCATATTTCCTCTTTTCCCAAAATAACTGGAATCAACACCAAGGTGGTATTTCAGAGAAAGAGATGCCACGTTTGCAGAGTACAGGTCTTGCTCCTGGGCATCCAGCGGTGGCTCCATGCCCTGGCTGTCCATGTAAGAAACGTGTCTGTTGGCAAAGGCACCGACTGCTGCCCCTGCCCGTGGTGGGAAACGCACCAAGCACTGTAAGCACTGGTGGCTGGGGCAGACATAGTTCCAGGCAAGGATATAGAGATTTATATAGAATTTGGCAAAAGAGATTTTGGTCTGTAAAGGGTTTAAATGCACATACTACCAAGTTTTCCTTCAAATTCTCTGTAGACTCTCCAGCTATGTCTTAACTGATAAATCAGAGACAGAGCAGAATTCTGAGCACTGTTCTGAGATTGTCACTACAGATTAATTGCTACCACAGTTCCTGGAATGGGTTTTGCTCCAGGCAAAGCTCAGGTGTGTTCTGGGATTTGTCACAATAGGCTGTATGGATGAGGCTACACTGTTTTGAAGGGGGAGAGAATTAACTGTATGCATGTGAGCAGTTGTGTCACTTGCCTTCAGAGCCAGAAAGCAAGCCCTTTGCCATACTGTCTGTTCTTTTGACAGAAATATCCTCAGTGTAGGGAAGAAAATCAAGCTTGAGAGTTGCTCAAGAGTGTCAGAGAGTTTTGCAGGCCCAGGGCACACAAACCTGGCATCACCTCACCCGTTCTGGAACTTGGGACGGTTCATGCAATGAACTGTGCCCAAAAACTGGAACTAAATTTTGTTTTGTTGAATTGATTCACTCCAAAAGAAAACTCAAAATGTATTTTTTGCAAATTGGAGGAGCAGTGTGTCCAAGGTGTGGTGTTGCACTGGTGAGATATTTATTTAGCTGTAAAAACCCAGCGGATCCTCAGCTGGTGTAAATTTATTCCATTACTATCAAAAAACCCCATCATCTATCTCCAGGAACGATGGACCAAGACAGAGGCAGCAGGGCTGTCACATGAGGGAGTGACAGGGATTACTCCTGGTCTTTCCCTATGAAAAGTGAGATGGGATTTGGGGAAGCCATGAAGCCTTCCAAACCCAGGAACAGGCCCACAGAAAAAGGAGAAGGAGCCCTGAGACAAACACAGATGATGAAAACTGGAGAGAAGAGCAGCATAAAAAAGAAATACAAAGTTTACCAGTAATCCTGCCTAACTCCACCAGATTGCCTCTAGTAGAGTCATGGCTCAAAAGAAATCGAAGGCGACTACATTGACTGAGGGCTTGATCCAAGGTCCTTTCACAAGGCTTTGTGCAGAGCTGAGAGAAACTGATGAAATCTTCTATAAAAAAATAAGATAGACTCCTTTGCCTTCGTGCTAAAATTATTTGATAAAAGCAACTCCTCCAGGGTGTTTCAATACTTTAATCTGAACAGTGGCTAAGCATGAAATGGATGTTATTGGACTAACAGCTTCTGGGTGACTGTTCACAGGTAATGGAATAACATCCAAATGCATTGAGAAGGAAAAAAATTTGCTGAGATAAGTGAGTTTGGGGTGATTTATGAGTGAATTTCTGGATTTTCAGCAGGACTAGAGAGTTTCATAAAGGCCTATATGAAAGTGTAAATGTTTTCATATATTTATAATGCAAATTAGAGAAACAAGTACTGAGAGGAGAAGAAAGATACATTTCTTAATTAGAAATTTATGGGAGTTTTTCCCACAATGAAAACAGTTATTTTTACCTGGGAGGTATCTGTAACAGTGCAGGGACTCAGTGATATTTTGTACCTGATATTGTTGTGATTACACCACCTCTGTTACAAGCCCCTACCTACATCAGATGACCTCTAAAATATGAAAACAATCACTCTTCACTAGCATTTTCTAAGTCTCAGCTCTGGCAGACAGACTCATCAGCCTCAGGTGCTACTCCAGCCATCTCCCCATGCCTTAATCGTTTAAATCTCTGCTTGAATTGTAAGCCTGAGAGCCCCTGAATGCCCCCTGGCTGGTGGCAGCCAGACTGACTTCGTGAAGTCTGGAAGAAGACAAGAACCTGGTTAAGCTTGTGAGCTCAAATTAAATGGCTGACAGTGAAATCTGCTAACACTGCTCCTTAGAAAAGCATGGGAGAGTTTTGGATACTTGCTAGACCTGACAGCTTCTTACAGATTTGTGGCTTGTCCTTGGAAGGAAAAGCAACACAAAAACATCCCCTACAACAATACCTTTTCCAAGCAGCGCTCAGTTTGATACTGGCTTTTATTGTTTACTTGAATCTTGAAAAGAATCTTGAAAATATCCTTGTGATGGCAATCATCAAATGTCTTTTAGTAATACTGAGCACTGCATCTTCCAAAGGCATTTGACAAGGGCCAGTAACAAACACATTTGATGAATTTAATTTTCTGTGGGACAAAAGAGAACATTTTGATTCTGAGATTTCCTGAGCCGGAGGTTGTTTTTAAAGAGTTTTGATGACCTCTTCTTCCTGTCCTTAATTTTTTTACTTATTTTTTGGTCACATGAAAACTTTTGGCTTCTGCAGCATCAACTTTATCAGAGGATCTGTTTGCAATAGCAGACACAATGAACCATCACTTCCTATTTATCTTCTGCAGGCCAGTCTCGACCATACAGAAATTAAATCCTCTGCTGTTCAAGCATCTCTTTGCAAAATCATTCTGCTCCTTTTTTACTTAGAATCTGCAGCTGGCCATATTCAGACAAAGAATGTAGACTGGGCTACAAGGATTTATAATGTGACCAAAGAGTAAAGTTTATGTTCACATGTCACGCAAAACTGTTAACTCTGTCCACACCAGTGCTGAGCTGTAAATACTGACAGCTGTAGGGCACTATCCCGCAGGTTATGGCACCACTCCCTATAGCAAAGGGGGAACTGTCACGCTGTCCCTTGTCTGTAGATTCCCTGTGTGGAAGTTGTGCTGTTATCTGCAGCTACAAAGACCTCACAAAAGAGGTATCCATAGTCTCTGGGAGATCCATGCTCAGGTTCCCCACTAATAAAAACCAACACTGAGGCACCAAAATTTAATCCAGATGAGTTCTTAAATCCTCCCCTGAAATTAATTAAGGTCATCCCTCCCTTCAGCATATGTTCATCATTCACTACTTAACATTGCTTTTTTGGGGTGTAACCCACTAGGGAAGATCACAGGTCACTGCCTGGCTGAAGTTAAAGGTCTTTTGCTTTCTTCAACGTTGAGAGGTTTTGGGGGATTTTTCTGTTGGATTTTCTCTTGTATAATATCAATTGTCTAAGTGCAGTATAGTTTACTAAAATACTTACCTGGGAAAGTGCCCATAATACTCCATGGCTTCTTTATTAACTTTCCGATGACTGGACAGCCAGGTGAGTATCTGAGCTAGGCTGTAAATCCTAGCTGATATCCCTAAATGCAATGTATTTTTTAGGACTAATTTAACCTTGTCTTTACAAAACATTAATAGTACCCAGACTCACTTTAAGACCTGCTTCCACAAATTATTATTCTTAGGGCTCTTCCTCAGATCCCTGGGAATTTTCCGATGAGCCCAAGTAGGAGCTGAAGCCGTGAGCCATGTCTGTATTAAGTTTAGAGTTGTTTTTTTCACAGTTCAACACTGCAGACAATCTCACTGTATTGCTAAGCAAAGCATGAGAAACAGACTGAAAATAAGAATGTCAAAGTCACTGTCTCTTGCACCAGCCTTCTCTGACATTTGATATTGTTGAAGCCTCATAGATAAAAGAAAGGTGACATACGCAGTATTCCAATTTAATGGGGATATATTTCATAAGTCACACATTTAAAAAAAACTCTCTCTTTTGTAAACAAAACTAAAGCCTCCACTTCAGTATGTTTCATTTTCCTCTCCCAATGAAAGATTTCATGATTTTTCCTTAATACTCCTTTGGCAGAAAAGTTCAGATTCATCGAAGTTAAAAATGAAGGAGAAACAAAAGAGGAAGGGGATAAAGATGATGTGAGCAATGTGATATGTACACATAATTTTACTTGGTTGTATCTGGAACATCCACAGTGCTGCTGTACTAGAGCTACAGGAGATTTATCCAGGTAATCTACCAGGAGCAATCACTACACCATGAAAGGTCTATTGTACATCTACAGTACTTTCTAATTCAGTAGTGCCTAATCAGGACTGCACTTCCATCCCACTTTCTCCTTTTGTATATTACATTTTCAGTTTAGCATGGAAATATTTATATGTCAAATCTAAAAAAAAAAAAAAAAACCAAACAAAAATGTCAGGTATATTTTTTTTTATAAGATGAAAAGTGTGCAGAAACAAGAGATTCATTTTCCCTGCTGTTTGTGACATTTTTCAATCAGTATTTTCAAAAGGTTTTATGTTTTAGTTTAATTACAGAAATCTTCAAAACAGTCTCAAAGCTTATTAGGTTTCCTCTTTCCATTCACAGCTCTAACGTATTTCTGGGCAACTTTGGCATTGCCTTTGACATGTTTGAGAGAAGACTGATATTTTATTGCTCTTTTTTTTCATCCTCCTCATGTTTAAATAGCATAATATTAACTAGGTCAAATAAGGTATGTTTTTATCCCAATAAAATAAGTCTTTTAACATGGATGGGCAAACATGTTTGACTAATAAAAAACTCCCAAACACATTGATACTGCAGTCAGGGAGCCGTTTTAGCATTCATTTGATACAAACCTGAATTCTGAAGCTTGGGAAGGATTGTTTACAAAAAAAATGAGAAAAGATCTTGTAAAAATTATTTTAAACAGTCTTATTTTAAAAACCTTATTTTTTCAAACCTATGCTTATCTGCATGTGTTATGCAAAACTGGCAATGAAGGGGTATTTCCAACAAATCCAAGAAGGGATAGCCAACAGGATTTTAATCCACATTTAAAATCCAAATCTATTAAAAAAAATTTATTTGGAAGGTTATAAAATTTTTTTAAAAAGAGGTATTAAGTTATTTCTACATATTGCAGGTAGGAAAAAAAAAGAAGGCACTTTTGAGTTCAGATCTGCTTCATGTTTGAAACAAATAATAGAATTCAGGTTGAGCATAGGTTTAGAGTCTTAATCGGATCAACCAAGTGACATAAGTACAGCTGGTATTTAATCAGAAAGAAAAATTCTTGAGCATGTTAGAGTGACACACAGAGAAAAAGGAATTTTCACAGCACTTCTAACTCAAGCAAAAATAACCATAAAATGGTAGTTCTTTAGAACTAAAAATTTTCTGTAAAATATCTTGATGTAATCAAGTGAAGTGCGCATTCATGGAGAAGGACTCTATGTATGTTTGTATTTTATTAATCAATAGGCAATATTTAAAGCCATTAATATAAAACTGGAGACAGACATTCAAACCCTTTCCTGACCCAGAGACATAGGGTTGCTACATATCAAAACTAAGGCTCTGACAACTCTCTTGCAAAGAAAAATCTGTCTTTACTCTTCCATATAATATGTTAAGAATCTTAATTTTATCACAGAAAGGGAAGGGCATTCCATAAAATTTGAAAATAAAATCAGCCATACACTGGGAAAATCATCTCCTCTGCACCTCCATCAATACTTATCACATTAGATCATATATCCAGGGGAATAATTTCATGAGTGGGTAGAAGTAAAGAGTTGTTAGTTTCCAGTGAGCCAGCCAATGAGCTCGACATAAACCAAACTTTTCCAATGTGTATGTCATAATAATTTACCTGAAGTTTTTTAGTCCCTGATTTGAAAGCATCAGAAAACTGAGGGGTGACGGGCAGCTATTTTAATGAGATTTCCACTGCAAAATATTGTTGAAAAGTGTGTAATTAGCAGTGTGCATTTGTCTCAATTTTTCTGAAGAAGTTGAGTCAAGGAAAAAACAAAATAACACCACCATCAAAAAAACCCCGAAACAACAAAAACCACAAACAAACCACCCCACATGAAAATCAAGACTGGGATGATGTCTTAAAGTAAATCACTGGAAAAACTAAGACTATTCGAAGACAATATAAAATTTGCATACCAATCATTATCACAGTATAAGTGGGAGTTTTTTACACTGTAACAGCAAGCATTCAAAATTCCTTTATAGGAGTTAAGGGTCATCCCTAAAATTGGATCACATGGTATTTCTGATCATGCCTCACTAGTTCTGAGCTCTGTTGATTTAGGACCTAGGTAATTTGGAAATAATTTTTTTGTATTTTGATTTATTTAATTATCCCCTCTTCATTCACAGAAGTAATGTAAGTCTATTACTTTTGCTTTACTAAATTTATGATAGTATTCTATTTCTTGGCACTTGAAAGTGTTTGGAAATAATGATATCAAATAAGCACTCGCCCTTGATAATTACTTTCCGTATTTTATATGTAAAATATAAGACCAACAGAAGGCCATTTTATCTGACAAGGAAAAAGTAATAAAATTAGCTTTCTATTGATCTCCCCCCACTGCCCTCACAAGAATGATAAAGGCATAACTCCAGCAGGTACATCACAGTTTTGTTGTCAGTTTGAATCTAGAGAAGCGTCTTACCTGTAATGCTGTTAATTACATGCAAAACGTATTATGTAGCTGTCTGTATACTGAAAGGCTGAACAACTCCATCTCTCTGAACCTGTCTTCGCAAGGGAGGTGTTCCAGCCCTCCCTATTGTTTGTGCCCACTGCTAGGACCCACTCACCTTTCTTGAGCTGCATTAAATACTCAGAGTGGGGTTTTCCTGAGAATGGAGTAGAAAGAGAGAATAACTTCCCTTGACCTGTTGGTCACATTTCTTTGGATGCAGCCCAGGATATAAGTTTTCTGGGCTGGAAACAAACTTTTCCTGTCCATGTCCATCTTTTAATCTACCAGCATCACCAAGTCCCTCCTTGCAGGGTTGCTCTCAATCCATTCATCACCTGGCCTGCACTGACACTGGGGATTGCCTCGACCCAGGTGCAGCAACAGGCATCTGGCATTTTTAAGCTTCATGATGTTCACCTGGGCATACTCTTCAAGCCTGTCAAGGTCCCTCTGGATGACATTCCTTCCCTCGAGCAAATCAAGCACGCCGCTCAGCTTGGTGCAATCTGCACAGGAGCTGCAGGTGCACTCAGTCCCATTGTCTGTGCCATTGATGAAGATATGAGTGACTTGGCAACTGCAACTACTGGTTCTCTCAGGACCTTGGGATGTGCCTCATCAGGTCCCAACATCTCCCGAGAGTGTTTAAACTATAGCCTTCGGGCTTTGATTTACCCCTGTCAAAAGAGAGAATTCAGAAGAGGCCCTTGCCCCAAACGGACTGAAAAGCACTTGCTTTTTTAATAACTAAATATTACACAAGGAATTCAAAATCCGTTTGATATATTGCCTTTGTCAGGTTATTTTTCATAGAACAGGTAAATCAATGTAGTAGTCATTCAATTAATGAGATACTAAAATTATCAAACTTTATGATTGTCATCAGATATATCAAATTAATCATAAGAATCAGTTTCTACAGTTATGAAACCTCTTAACATTATCAATCAGTACCTAATACTAATAACAGAAGGAACTAAAAGGATAGAATTATAGACTTGAAAATCAATAGGACTCATCAGATTTCATAATATTAAATAAAAGTTAATCAAGTCAAATTCAATATCTGATTTTTGAGAATAAGGTCATCTCATTTTGCTAGCCCAAGACATAAGCAAGCCTTTGCTCAAACTGTTCTCTCTCAGTGTGTCCCTAGTTCTTTCTAGTTTCGAATGCAGTGCAGCAGGAAGATATATTGTGTGTTGAAAAGATTGAATGCTTGAGAAATATATTTTCTTTAATTTCCATGTAAAATGCTAGCTGGAAAAAGCCTCTGTTTTGCTTTGTTTTACAAAATCTAGGAGCAGTGGGGAGGAATTGTTTAGAAAAATATTGAACAACTACAATGGCTTTATGACTTAAATCTAAAACAAGCATAGGAAATTTTCAATATTACACAAAAGGCAATGAAATTATATGTACACAGGATTGTAAGGAATTTGTATCCAATATATCCCTTTTCAGCTGCACATTTCTGTAGTCTCTATGAGCTAATGATATGTTTAAAGTCACTACTTTGCACATTCATAAATGAGTGTAGATGTGTATGTTTTCTTTCCAGTCCATTACTTTCAGTTCTAATTTTCTTATCTTGAGGTTCTCTCCTCACAGTGAACAGAAAATACATTTTTCAGCATGAAACTGTAGGGATTCAAGACGTTTTCCAGCCACAAGCAGGCAAGGAAGAGGAACCATAAGGAGCTCTTGGACAAAGCACTGAAGTACTGGATAATAAAGATAATTGCAGAAGGATCTGTAAATTGTTCAAAAAAACTGAGAAGCTGTATATATCTAAAATGGAAAAGAAATCACACAAACCCCAAGCAAACTGTGTCTTCAACTGCGCAACTTATGGGAGGCAACTCTGACACATATGTTATTTCTCTAAGAGCAAATGTGTAGAAAAAATTGGGTTTTTTTCTCTGATTGAAAGAAAAAAAATTCTAAAATTAACTCCATAAAATTAAATATACTATTTTGGGCATACTGTATAGGAAAAACATTTATTGATTTTCCCACTGAAAAATGAAGTTAACAAAGTAAAATAAGTGATAAAATTAAATAATAAAATTAAATAATAAATAAAAATCACCTACAAAATCTGATTTTTCACAGACAATACGTTAATTCTTACTTAAAGTTTTTTATCAGGTCTTCACATTTTTCATTTATGACATTTATGTTCTGATTTGCAAAAATCTTAGAGCAAAAAAAATAAAGGTAGATCAGCTGAACAGCTGAGAAGTCTGTGCTGACCAGCCAAGCTTCTTAAACCCAAAGCTTGATTTACTTTGCTAGGAGGACTAGAGCATTCAGATACCAGAAGGACTGAAACAAAAAATAGCCTGTTTTTCATATACAAATTTGAGGATCAGTTCAGTTGTCTGAAAAAAAAAATATGTCCAGTGCTGGTTAAGAAGGCTGAGAGTAACCAAAATATTCACAAAGAAATTTGGTATAACAGAGCTGACAGAGACCTGCACCTTTTTGGGACTGGTAGCTGGAGATCAAGCAGCATGGGATAT
>VWPU01008943.1:0-58021 GCA_013398955.1 Callaeas wilsoni
GCTGCAGGTGAAGGATGCTGCTGCCCTGGATGCAGCGAACACTATGGACAGTGCAGGTGTCACAAACAAATGGTTTGCTTATAGGATACAGATTTACGTGAACAAAAATAGTGGAGTTGCAGGCGGGGAGCCTGCAGAGACCCTTGCGAAGAGTGTGCGTGGTCAGCAGGAATGTCCTCAAAGATGTCCCTGTCTGGCACACCTTGAACACTTCTCCCTGCCATGGATCTTGTTCCAGTGCCTGTACACATGGAGGCCAGACAGGCGTGGCCACAGAGGGGTGATCGCACATGCCAGCAGCACAGCCCCCCTGTGAATGAGGGTTCATGTCCTTGCAAAGCGGGGTATTGGCGCAGCAGCTCTGTGGCAGAGCACGTGAGGGTGGGCAGCACGTGATGGCTCAAATCCGGTGTTTGCGATCAGAGGGAGACAGGTGTGTGTGAAAGGCTCCTCCACCTTTCCTCTCTGCAGCCTCAGCACTTGCCAGGACATAATTAGTGGGGCTCTCGTGTTTCAGGGCGGGCTATGGAGCAGCTGCTGAAGTGCCAGCTCAGTTGGTAGCCTCGAAAACAAAACGTCCCTTGTTTCTCATCACCACTGTGAAACGCTGCCTTCCTGAACTTGGGTTTGGCCCTGCAGCTTTCAGGATAGACAAAATGTGAGAATTTTGCCAATAATGTATTCTTCTAGGTCTGTTTAATATCCGTTATCAATTTAATGTGCTGCTTTAATGAGATTTTGCTTTCTCCATCTCCTCCATAGAGCTGATTACTTAGTGTATGTGGTTGGTGTTTTTTTTTCTTTTTAGAGGAAACTGCAAGTGAAGAAGTTTAATGTTTGCTTCAGCTGAAGAGAATATTTCCCAAGTCCTGGTGGGAAAAGGTGAAAAAGAGGACCGGAGGATGTTGCTAGTAGGTATGGAGATGACAGGAAGCCATGACTAGATGGGTGACTGTCAACAGGAAACAAAGCGCCGCAGCCGATGTGACACTGCTGTGCAGTACAGTTGCTGTGCTGCCTGCTGGACTCTGAGGCCTGGGGAGCACTGCCTGTCTCCAAGAGAGATTCTCCTGTCTGTTTGTCTGCTGGAGTTTGAATTATTCTGCACCTGGATAATCCATTTGCTGGAGCTGGCAAACCCTGGGCTTTTTTTCTTGACGCCAGGTACTGTAAAGTCCTTGAACAGCTATGGGGAGAAAAAAGTGTGTGTGAACAGCCTTCCCAGGCTGGCAGCCGAGTGCTCCACGGACCCCAGGCAGCTTTGAGGTGTCTTGGCTGTTCAGTGCTCTGCAGATATGAACGCTGAGCTTGGGGCCTGGTTGTTCTCACCATGCTAGTACATGGGAAGGACGACTTCCTCTCAGACATAGCCTACATCATCCTGGAACTGATCATCGCAGTGCTGGCCATCCTGGGGAACATCCTGGTCTGCTGGGCCGTCTATTTGAATAGCAACTTGCAGAACGTCACCAACTATTTTGTGGTGTCCCTGGCTGCTGCTGACATTGCTGTGGGCGTGCTGGCAATCCCCTTCGCCATCACCATCAGCACTGGCTTCTGTGCCTTCTTCTATGGCTGCCTTTTCATTGCCTGCTTTGTCCTGGTCTTGACTCAGAGCTCGATCTTCAGCCTCCTTGCTATCGCCATCGACAGAATCATTGCCATCCGAATACCCCTCAGGTAAGCACGGGCTGGCCTGGGGTGGTGAGGGCTCAACATCCCTAAAACCCACAGGTCTGGAGACGAACCAAGGAAGGAAAAGTTAAATGAGGATCAGTGCTTTTTCTCTTGTATTTTGAAAAGAACTTTTCTAGGTCCTAAAGTCGGCCTTGGCTGCTGGATTTTCCGGTTGCTTCCTTTTCCTGTTCTTCTCTGTTCTCCCATGGTGTGTGTCCGTGGCATCCCAGAGGTGCTGCCTGGGAGCTGCCGTTCCGTTCTTAGGCAGCCTATGCCCTGAGCTGCCTCCAGCGGCACCAGAAGGGTCACTAGGAAGGTGGAGGGCAGAAAGGGGATGAGGCCAGCTTGTCCCCCTCCCCGTGGGGAGGAGGGGGTTCTGCCTGAAGCTGTAGCAGCAGGGCTGGGGGGAGGGACGTGGGATTTTCTCTCAGGGCTCCATGAATGTGAAGGGAGAAGAAGCAGCAGGCTACCAAGAACGAGCCTTAGGAAGATTTGGACTGGCCCAGGCCCTGCCTCTGGAAGCACAGCATGTACTGGGTCAAGGTGGAGGCTTGTCCCAACCCACGCCTGCAGATGGCGATTTTCTGGTCTCTGCAGTTTAAAGAAAGGACATTTTAATGAGTAGGACTGGCTGTGTGTGACCTGGGAGGCTGACATGGGACAAGGGGAAGTTTTGCCACACGCACAGGAGCTGCTGCTCGGTTCAGTTTTCCAGGAGCACTTTGCTGTGATGGGCTGTGTCTGCCCGTGGGCGCTGTGACAATGCTCCGAGTCATTCACTGAGCTCCAGAGATGGAGAGGAAGCCCCTGGAGAGGCTGGTGCAGGAGAACTGTAGGAGTCTCCTTCCTTCCTGTCTTGTCCTTAGGAGGATGCAGCACACTCTCAGGAATGGAGAAACTGCCTTCCTCTCCTGAACAATCAATGTGGCTGCAAAAATGGAACAAATTTCTGATTTTTGTGCTCTTGAGTTTGAGTTTTTGGACATCCTCACACTTCTTGGGGTTAAATCACTTGTGCTGATCTGTACAGTTTAGTTCTGTCTCTTCTGAATACCTTGGCCATGCAGCACTTATGTCAATTAGCACCAACCTCCCGTTCAAAACCAGAATGGGAGCCCTGGAGAGCGGAAATTGCCTTTCCATGTGGACCAGTGCAGCCAAGTCTTTCCTGAAGCCTCGCCTCAGCAAGTTTGTGCTGCTATAACATTACCTTTAATGGGTAGTTTCCAAACCCTGTTGGTCATACCTGTTAGAGCCTCTAGATTTGATGTAGATGTAAGGAATAACTGTTCTGTTGCAGAGAAAACTCTGGTGATATTAGTTACCTATAAACTGGACTGTCTCCACTTTTCTACAGTGTTGCTACAGATGATTCAGTTTATAAACCAAAATAATGATAAATGGTACAAGGAAACATGTAGAGTAGCCCCTGGGAGCTGCCTCTGAAAGGATTTTGAGAAGGGCTGATGTCTTGATTTCATCTCTCACGAGCTAACTCTGAGGATGTCTGCTGACAGTTTAAGCACTCTTATTGCTAGAGGATGACTTGCCAGGAAAGGGATTTTAAAAATCTGGATTTCTGCCCACTTTTTGGGCTATCACTGTAACTATATTGTCTTGAAAATGTGATTTCCTGGAACAGCCAAGGTAAAAAGTCTTTTCAAAAAACCAGACTACATCAGTGCTGGGCATGACACCGGTTTCACTATCTTGTTTTGGAAAAAACAGAGCACACCCTCTTCTGCCCTAGGAACAGAGGGATTGACTGGATGCAGAAACCCACAGGTAAATCCAAAGTGTTCCTCCTCCTCCCTGTCCTCTGCTGGTTTGTCCTTTCACAGCAGGAGTGATGAACTTGTCAATTGTGTTTCCCCTTAGGGATTTATGGATGAATAAGCATTAGATTTATAGCCTCAGACATGCTGAGAAAATGAAAGCTGATTATCTGCAGAGGGAAATGTGGTATAATTTAGATTGCCCACATCCTCATGCTTTTTCTTTTTCTAATATCTGTTTGTCTCAAAAATGGGTCAAACAATTTGAAGGAAAGTTCTGCCACTAACAGTGTGTTGCTTTCATCCCATCCTTTAATACCTGGGAAAGCCCCTCTCCTCCTCACAGGTCATGAAAGGTACCACCAGGTATTCCTAATATTCATTAGCTGAATCATTAATAAACCAGACTTCCTTCACTCTAGTCAAACCAAAAAGGGCCAAACCTGTGTTATTCTTCTGTTTCTCTTTAAATATTTCATGTCTGATTTGTCCTAATGAAGGTAACTGCATATGTGGATGTGTATTCCCACAGAAATAAACTGTCAGTATTAAGAAGGCAGAAGAGTGGGTTTTCTGATACTGCTTGGTTTTGGACCCCTGAGTACATTATTAGATACCTTTGAAATTATTTCTCTGTGGAGACCCTGCTCCAAAAAACTGCAATGAGAAAAGGCATTTATAGGTAAAATTTTAAAATGGATAAAAACTAATTAGTGAATATCTTATGTGTTCTGCCTTTCAAACAATTTAAAAGTTTTGTAGAATTTGGTAAATTTTACACAAGTTCTCAAGCATTTTGCTGAATTCTGCCAGGTTTTAATACAAATGTAACACTCTGCAAGTGGCAGTAAGGCCCTCCCAAGGAAGGGAGCCCGAGCCATTGTTCACTTCAGGGGAAAATGAGGTCTCTCACATGGCAGGTACCTGAAAACCTGCACTGGCTAATATCAAACCCCCAGGTGCTCAGAACAAAACTGGCTGTGAGTCTGAGCCCCAGGATGAAGCCCTGGGCCAAGAACAATTGCTGCTTTCCAGGCTCCGTGGTGCCAGCAAAGGCTCCGTGGGCGCCGTGCCCAGCCACGTGCTCCTGTGCAGGCATTTGTGTAAAGATATTCCCAGGGGAAGGACAGGTAGCTCCAACACACTGCAAAGAGAGAGGAAATTTTCCTTCCTGCAGCCAAATAGAAAAGTTTTCTGAGGCTACTGAGGTTGCTGCTTGCTCTCTGTGCTGGATTCAGGCATGAAACACGCAGCTCATGGAGAGCCAACTGCAGGCCTTTTCCTCTAATGAAAGCTGCTTTTGCTGCTGCATGCTTCTCTGGGGAAATATTAAGGTGCAGCTCCCTGACGTTTGGAGCTTTGGGACTGATATATCCTGTGTGGTGGTGATTT
This sequence comes from Callaeas wilsoni, assembly GCA_013398955.1. Lineage (NCBI taxonomy): Eukaryota > Metazoa > Chordata > Aves > Passeriformes > Callaeidae > Callaeas > Callaeas wilsoni. Next base: position 4,845 of record VWPU01008943.1, read on the forward strand.
AAACTGCAGCTCTGAGGTGGCACTGGGACGTTTTTCTGCCAGAGAATGCGGAGAACCGGTTTCTCAAAGTCTGGGAAGAATAGGGGAGATGAACACCAACTCTGAATAAAGTATAGGATGTGTGAAGGACCTTTGTGCTGAGAACAGCCTGTTTCAGTAGTTGCTTTAATTCTCTAGAGTTCCCTTCTAAAGTGCTCATATGTGAGCATCTAAACCAGTGAATCAGGGTTTTAATGTTTTATTGTCACTTTGAGCCATATGTGGACTTATTTCTTTCCCTGCTCACCACAAACCTTTTGACTTTATGGCAGGCATTTCCTACATATGCTCATGTTAAATAGATTTAGGGCGGGTTCAGCCTAATGTGAGAAAAGAGTAATTTTCCTCCTTCTTTGAACATGGACACGGCTTTGAAAGCAGTGGCTTCATGGCCTGCACAGAACTTGCTGTTACCAAGGTTTTATTGAGGAAGCTGATCATGTCACGAGCAGAAGTGTGTCTGCCCATCATTCCTGCTTCTGCTGTTTAGAGAAGAGATAATGCTGGGCACCTGTGCCCCCCTGTGGGACCCCACCTCCCCTGTCTCCACAGGACAAACACCAGGAGCAGCTGGTGCCAGGCAATAGGGGAGAAACGTCATGGACTGAGGGCTCTGGGAAAGGTTCTTTAGTTGGTACATGTGAAGCCCTCAGTTTGATTTCTTGCCCTGCCACAGATTTCCTGGATGATCTGGGATTGCCAGCGTCTCTCATTTCCAGATATATGTAATAGAGATCGAATATCCTACTTGGTCCTGTCCCTGATGGCTGAGGCTGCCTGAGGTGTGGGCTGTTGAGTGGATGAGTTCAGTGAGCAGTGTTTTGTAGTGATTTCTTAACCACCTTTGAGCACTGCTGGGATTCAGACCTAAGCCCTCAGCTGAGCACAGACTTTCTGGGTGATGCAGTAAAGGTGTCTGAAAAATGCCCCACACCTGACAGAGGATGTGCAGTGCTGTCCACCAAAGGAGGTTTTGGAAGACAAGCAGCAGGACGGCTGGACACTGTGATGGTGAGATAGGCCAGCTACATATCATGCAATGTATTGAAAGATTTTAACTTCTCCCTGAAGACTCTGTGGACAGACTACCAGCTCTGTCTTCCACCCAGTCTCACAGACTCAGTGCAGGAATCTTTGTCTCCACAGCACAAAACTTAGTCCAAGGACCCAGAAGTGGCACATCCACAGCCAAGTTACTCTAGGCAGCCCAGAGGAGCTGGTCATTCACCAAGGGCAGCTGTTCTCCTGCAGTCATTTTGCCAGCTGGGTGGTTGGGAGAGCAGCAGGGCAGGTGAAACTATTTTGGGGGAAACTTTCACATTTTCATGTGCTTGCAAAAGTCAGTTTTGCTTTGTAGAGGAGGCAGGTGACCCTATCCCCACACCCAGCGCCACCAGGAGCATCCCTGTGCTCTGCACTCGTGTCCTTTGTGTCTGGAATTTCACAAGCAGAAGCAGTTGCTTGTGTAGCAAGTGTGTTGTTTCTGGGAAGCAGAACTGCTGGTGCACAGACAATCCAGTGCTGCCTGGACACATCAGACGTGCTGCAAAGTCACCTGCCAGCTATGCAGAACATGGGCTGCAGCGTGGCCAGCTCCTTTCAGCAGGTTGTGTCTCCTGCACGGTGCCAGCAGCTCACAGGATAGGGGATGTGTCTGGGAAGCCCTGAACTTACCCTGTAGAGCTCTGCAGCACTGAGGATATGGAGAGTGGCTTTGGCCTGGCTGCTGTGAGCCTGGAAAGATACTGAGACAAAGTACACGAAGACGTACACAAAGTCTTCAATGACATCTCTGAGTGGATAAGAGGAAAGAGTCCAGGAAAGCCCATCTGGACTACAACGCTACCTCAGCCAAGTCAGTCAGAGGAGCCTCATGTGGATCCTAGAAATTAAGCTCTCCTAAACAAATTAACACTTCTCAGTGGGTACCTGGCCAACTCAAGGCCATTGGCTGTGTCACGAGGTACTGTGAGCTTTCTGTCTTGACCCTCGGAGATACTGAGCAAGGTGTTACGGACATGCACTCCAGCACAAGGCACTGCAGCTGGAAAGCTGCTTGGATGGAGTGCTGTTCCGAAGCCTTGTAAAGCTTCTTCCATGGGAATCCCCAGAGGGTAAGAAGGAGGGGGAAGTGTGGGGGGGGTGTTTGTCTGGAGCAGTAATGAATATATTTTTAGTGGAAGGGAAGGGACATCTCTAGTCGTGGGATAACAGCTGCACAATTTCAAAATTCCTCTAACAAGATGTAGCTAATTCCAGGGCTGCAGGGTTTAGATGTTTGGTGGGGTTTTTTTTGTTTGGTTGGTTTTTTTTGGTTTTTTTTGTTTGGTTTTTTTTTTATTTGGGTTAGGCTTTTTTTTTGTGGGGTGGTTGTTGTTGTTGTTGTTTGGGGGGGGTTGTTTGTTTTTTGTTTTGTTTGTTTGTTTTGTTGTTTTTCCAAGCTTCAAGGGCCTCCAGCCACTCTCTTGCTCCCTGAGTGCACATTTCAAAGCAGGGATGCTGTTTTGATGTGTTGATGAGGTCTGAATGGAGCAGCTCTCTGCTACCATTCATGCCATGCCCTTTGCATCCCTTAAGCACTGGGCAGGATCCACTAATTGCTGGAAAAAACCTTTTTCTCCCTCAGAATTAGCTGAATTCCTTCCCCATTTCTGGAAGGACAATTCAGGTGAGTTTTTCCGTGCTGGGAATTGTGTGCTTGGTTCCCTTATCCACTCACTCTTTTCTGATTTTGAAGTGCAACTGAGAAAGGGAAATTCAAGCTTGATGGGTGTTGTTTTTTCCAAGGCCCATTGTCAGGGATCTAAAGCATGTGCAGGATTTCCATTCTTTACTGTGCAAAAGCAGCCTCTCTTCTCCCCTGTCTTGAACTTGTGTTGGGATAGGAGCGTGAACCTGTGGGAGTAATTACTTCACTGGGAGATGGAAAGATTTCTGTGGCTTGTTGTATTATTTCTTTTAATGTTTGTTTTCTGAGAGAATTCTGAGGACAGAGGGAGAAGGAGCACTGGGTAAACACTGGGAGCCCAGCGCTACTGTCCGATCGCAGACACACGGGGTCAAATACAGTGTGGGACCCACGCCGGACAATGTGGGAATCCGGCCATCTGCTTTCCATGCTGAGCATTACCCAGGGAAGGAAATTGCATTGAAATGTTAAACTGCTGCCCTGATTCACATTTTCAGAGGGAAGAACTAGTGCAGTCAGCTCAGGACTTGCAGTAACCTGTGAGGCCTTGGAAACTGGCTGATATTTCGAACAAACCAGGGTCTCCACTGCACTGTCAGATTCTTACCATGTTGCTTATTGTTTCTTTCAACAGATCTTGGAGAGTTTGCTGTTAAGAGCACTGGCTTCAGCCAGGCATATCAATACCTCCACCACTGAGGTCCCTTTGGTGTGTGCAGTGCCCATGACACACCTGTAGTCAGAGAATTGTCCTCAGCTTAATTCCTCCTTTCTGAGAAAGACATGGGGTCGATTTAGCTGGGCTGCTGAGGAAAGCTGCTGACTTGTCTCAGTTATTTCAAGAAGGTTGGTGGTGCTGGTCTTCCTGAAAGTGCCATTGAGGAGCAGAGTGAGGCACTATGCAAGGCAATGCCACCCTGGCTGCTGCAACTGAGCCAGCAGGATTTCCCTGGAGCACACCAGAACGTGGACGCAGGGCTGGTGGCACCGTGCCTCCAGGTTCTTTTGTGCTATTTGGTTTACAGATCTACTGCAAGACAGACCTAACAATTCCATGCTAAAAGGCTGCTTCTTTGCCAGGAAGGAGACACTGCCTTAGCCTTTGGCAAGAGATCACAGTGGTCTTCACCACAAGGGTCAGGGCAGTGCTGCTGGTTATCCAGGCTGCAAGATCTATGTGCACGCCCAAGTGGACTGGTGGAGTGAAGGAGCACAGATGAAAACAGAATTAATTTCCCTGCTTTTCTGTCAAGTATTCACTGCTTAAAGGAAAGGGGAGGGAAATAGGTGGCAGACAGTGTCACCACAGAATCCTTGGTGTGCTGCATGGGTTCTGCACAGCAGTGGAAAGGCCCCTCTGATGAAGCAGGTGCCTTTCTCACTGTCTTCTGGAACATGGGGCCGTTGTGAAGTTGTGTGGGTGCCAGGAGCTTGTTGAATGACACTGACATCGCTCCCATCTCCTCTGCTTTACAGGTACAATGGCTTGGTGACCGGCTCTCGAGCCAAAGGCATCATTGCCATCTGCTGGGTGTTGTCCTTCATCATCGGCCTGACCCCAATGCTGGGGTGGCACAAGCGCGCCCAGATTGAAGAGCTGGGTTCCAACAGGTCCTCTCCCATCAACTGCAGCAACAGCATGGTGGCGTGTCTCTTCGAGGCCGTGGTCACCATGGAGTACATGGTCTACTACAACTTCTTTGCCTGTGTGCTCCTGCCTCTCCTTATCATGTTTGGTATCTACTTGAAAATCTTCATGGCAGCCCGGCGCCAGCTCAAGCAGATGGAGAACAAGATGGTACACGGGGAACGTTCCCGCTCCACGTTGCAGAAGGAAGTCCATGCAGCCAAGTCTTTAGCCATCATTGTTGGGCTGTTTGCAGTCTGCTGGCTTCCACTACACATTATTAACTGCTTTACCCTTTTTTGCCCAAATTGTGCCCACGCTCCCCTCTGGCTGATGTATCTGGCTATTATCCTCTCTCACGCTAACTCGGTTGTAAACCCCCTAATTTATGCCTACCGCATCAGGGAGTTCCGATACACCTTCCGTAAAATCATCAGCCAGCATATCCTGGGCCGGAAGGAGCCGTTCAAGGCGGGAACAGCCAGCTCCAGGACTTCCACCCATGGTGGGGACGCAGAGAATGCCAGCATACGGATCAGTGAGTATGCACTGGAGGTATACACCAACGGAGAGATCCACAGGGATCCCGAAAAGCAGGACTTAAACAAATGCAAAGCTGGCTTGGAATGGCACCAGAACGGAAATGCTCTGGACCTGGAGACAAATGGGCATCTCCCACATTCCCGCAAAAATGGGATTCTCTCAGATGCATGCCTGAACAGGGAGCTTCACAGTGAAGAGCTAATTGACGCACAGGTGTCTTACTCAGATCTGGAAAGAGCAGCCTTTGCTGCAGCTGATGTTTCCTGATGAGACTTTTGAAGTTTTCCTGGTAGAATTATTTTTTTTTCCATTGGTGACCTCTGCCATGGCAGAAAGGGAGGTTGGGGGGCGGGGGGAAAGCAGTGTATTCAGATCACTGTGGAGAAAGGGGTGCATATCCAGGACTATTGGATGATCCTAAATACCAGACTGGAGAAAAGCCAAGAGACCACTGAAGTGGACTAAGGAAGGAGGGACACATTACTCATCAATGACCTGTCACCAAGAGCAGTGCCAAGGTCGAGGATGGCATTCCAAGCTCAGCACTGGGAGACTGCTGATGCAGGGAATTCGTGACACTGTGCTGTACCGTGCCTGTGGTTGGATGTTGGTTTTGCTGCCTTTACCAATGGAAATAGAAGCATGGCTGGAAGTATTCCCTGAATAACAAAGAGCAACTGGGAAGGGCCTGTTAGTACTGTGGCCCTGCATCAAGCAGAAGGGGGGATAGCAAAATCTACTGTCAGGAAGGATGCCAGGAGCTGCTTGGAGAGGGAAGGAATTTACCTGATGGGAACTCTGGATACTTTCAACCATGGCACTTTGTCTTTCAGTTTGTGTTTGTAAAGCTTATACTGCAACAGGTTGCTCGAATGGTTTTTTTTCACATGATGATAAGGTTACTTTACATTAAGTTATAAAAGATGGGCAAGAACTCATATCCATTCCCTGAGCGCTCAGTGTTCCAGATGCGCATGGCAAATATAACTTCTCAGCTCTCCACTTTGTCCAAGGAATCACCAAAGCAGAGCCTGTAACACGGATTTCCCTTGGCAAAAGGGCTGTTAGCAGGACGTGGTGCTGCAGGCCAGGGCTGTGGGCTGTGTCCCCAGGGCAGGGCTGTGAAGGGCTGTGGGTGTGTGAGCTCTCTGTAGGCTGGTGGCACTTTCTGCTTTCCCCCTGTCTCTGTGCTTGTCCTCCTGAGCTCCTAGCTCACTCAACAGGCTGCGGGACTTTTTCTTCTTTCTTGGGATAGAGAGCAACCCACACACATACCTTGACTTAATTTTGGAATTCCAATGAGCTCTACTTAAAAACCTTTTCTCCTGTGATTTCAGTTTTTTCCTGTGAAGCCTGATGTGTCCCTGTTGTGCAGAGGCCAGCAGAGCTGGGCCTGTCTGGTTAGAAGATGTTCGTGCTCTGAGAAGCTGAAAGGTGTCGGTAGTATTGGAACTCAGCTTAGAAACTGCAGTTTCTACTTTCTGTAGAAGAGAGCAGGCAAATTTGTGCTGCAGCAAGTGTACACACTGATGTGGTTTGTTGCAGAGGTGTTTCACTGCAGTTTGGTAATTTTCTGTGTCACAGGAAGTCTAGCAGCTCAAGGACAGCAGAAAACCATATCAGCTTGAATTCTACCTGAAGATTGTCTAGGTTTTGTTTTCCAGACAAATAATCCATGTCCAATACTACCAGCCTTCTGGAGAGACAGGCAGTAGTGGTCCTACTGGGAAGCAAAAAGTCTGGTAATTCCAGGGATCTGAAGTTTATTCCATAGCTGAAAACCTCAGAAATATCATCCCCCAATATGGTTCCTCCTCGTGTCTGTCCACTAACATTTCAGAAGCCAAGGGAAACTGGATTTTCATACTTGAGGAAGAGCAGGTTAGGTTTGCGTGTTCTTATTACATGTTTATTTTATATATTGTGAACTATTAAAATGAAAAATCAGTTTTATTTTGAGGAGAATTTTCTTTTTGCCAGTTTCCCTATATGCATGTGGGGAGAAGTTTGTGATGCTGAATGTGTTTGAGTTCGTAGCTGCTCAGAGCTAGCACAAAGCTTACTGTGAGATGGATAAAAAGATGTGGCTGCCACCACAGTCCTTAGCAGAAAGACGGGCCAGTTTGTAAAACAATAGACTTCATGGTTTAATTGAACTGCTGCTCTCTTGGCAGGGCTCTTCCCGTAGTCTGACGTCAGAGGAGAGGATTATCACTCCAGCACCATTAAGGAACATTAAGCCATTTCCCTGTGACTGACGTCATAGGTAGTTCCTCGTAGGGTGACTCGGGATCTCGTTACTCTTGATCTTTCTTGATGGAATATTTCTGTAGGTTATTTGTGCAATGGCTTCTCTGACCTCCTGTAACAGTGGCAGAGGAACTCAGGAAAATGGGGGGCTGTTCTCTTCAGGCCTCAGCTGAGAGCTGAAATGTTTCTAAGAATAACACAAGATTACATCCGGCACTCATGTCAATAACAATTAGGTCCACAAAGACCCAGAGCAGGGAAGGAAGTGTGGGAAAATACCAGCATTGCTCATGTGCTGGAACACACACGAGTGCAGAAGTGTTGCCTATGGAGCTCTAGCTGCCATTGTAAAGGGATGGTTTGCACCACATTGAATCAGGCTTTCAACAGCTGGTGTGGATCGGTTGCTTTCTATTGTTTCCTGAGCATCCCCACATTCAGTTATGGCACTTTCTTGCTTGGTTGCCCCAAGAATCAAGTCGATCTGTGTTGATGGACAAACTTAGGATTGTTTTGCTTTCCAGATTGCTCTGGAAAACTTTCCAGCCTAACCAGATCACCATGCGAGCTTACTGACTTTCCAGATGTCTTAAATTTAGCTTTTGTGTTGCTGCTTGAGCTGCCCCCAAGTGTATCCAGTCCCTTTGAATATTAGTGATCCAGACTTGAAGTGAAAAGGGCGTGGAAGGGGGTGGGCTGTGTGCAGGAGGAAGTGCAGGGTACGCAGAGCGGGGTTTGTGGAGCTGTCTGCAGTCACAGGAAGGAAGGGATGGCAGCTGCACCACATGCTGGGCCTCCTGGCAATCACATGGCTGAGATGGACCCTCAGAGAATGTTTCCGAAGCGTTGCTGGGGAGAGCAGGAGCCTTTTGAAGAGAATTTTGGACTTCTTATTTCTTGTTTCCTAGGGATCATAATTTCAGGGCTTCCTGCTTTTTGGTTTGTTTTCCTTAAAAAAAAAGAAGCAATAGGTCCCATCAACAAAGTGTGCTCTTTCCTTCTCCTGGCAGCTCTCCACTCTTGAGAGAAGTACCTGCCTTCCAAACTTCCTAGGACCACTCATATCCCCATTTTTCTTCCTTCTGGAGAATGTTTAGCCGATCCACCTGTTCCGCATAAACAAAGATGGTGCCAAGACAAAGGGAAGAATTAGGTGACTATCAGGAGAGGCTGGAGAAGACCTTCTTGGGAATCCCAGGTGCAGTGGGTCCAGAGAGTAGGAGTCGGGGTCAGCAGAGACTAATTTCATTGAATGAGAACTTCTTGCTAAAAAAGTCTGAAGATGCATAGAGACATGCGGTGCCTCACTTGACGTGAGGGCATTCCATGAATTTCACCATTCCCTAAAGACTCTTAGGCTCCAGGGTTTATTTGCTTTATAAGAGTTTTGGAGAAAGCAAAGTTTGATCAGTTGCCAGGAGTAATTTTATCAAGAGTTCTTGGGGCTCTCTCCTCAATAGGGCACTGCTTTTTGTCTGTGCAAATAAATGCACTTACAGCTGTGTCCTGCAGAGTCCCTTTTGGATCAGTGATATTTCAAAGCTCTGTGCAAGCTTGAACTGCAGCTCTTGAACTGAGAAGCAATTTGGCTTGGTGGGACCAAGCTGGGGATATTGGAGGCAGGAAGGGTTTCTCACTGGCCCTACTTGGTGCTAGGGTGCAGGTGGACTTGGAATGACACAGAATAGTCTGAACCTTTGATCATTTTTTGAAGAGGCCTCAGGGGATGCTGGCAGATATAGAGAAGTCTCTAAGGTGGGGGAGACTGGAGGGTCAGGATGGACAGGAAATCTTGGTAGTGAAGGAGCATTTGTAGAGTAGGTGTTTGGGAGGATTTCAGGGGAGCAGGAATGTGCTGGGAAGTGCTGTGGGGTGTAAAGATGATGCTGACTTGAGACCAAGGTGTGACTTGCTGAGGAAGGACTCAGGAAGGGATGTACAGCCTTACAGCTCTCCTGGGGTCACTGCAAGGATCAGCCCTGCCTGGGGTGTGCAGAGGGTTGACTTTGTATGGTCTGTATTGACTGAGGCAGGGATGGTTCTTAGGGGTTTTTTCTGTTCTAGATACATTGTCCCACTTCATGAGCACATCCAGGTATAACGAATCCCCTTCTGCTTCACGAGCATGAGCCCTACCTAAAACCAAGTCCTTCCAGCCAAGTTCTGTGGAAGGACAAACAGGATGCAGTGGTGCTGCGATGCATTAAATCTGCATGCAATACTCTCTGGTGGTGTTTGCTAAGTTCAGCTGCCTAAAAGTCCGTTCTCTCCCAAATTGTTTTGGGCATCAAATTGCACTGAGTCATTTCAGAGTTTTTTCTTTTCAGCCCTGAGCTTCTGGCTGTCTTTATGGCAAAACACATCAAGAGTAACAAAAATCACCTGTTCCTCATTTGCATGAGAGGTGACTAACCCTGACAGATGAGAATCCCCAAACTGGGGCAATGTTGTGTGTAACCCCCCACCCTACTTGCCTGCTAGGGCTGTTCACACAAGGATGTGTTAAAATGAAGGTTGGAAGGTGTTGATCTGAGAACATCCTTCGCTCCCCCCACTGTCTCAGGAGCTGGTGTTCCTGCCCTGTCCCGTGGAGAGGTTCTCTGTGGATAAACAAGATGGTGTTTATTTTATATTTAAAAAACCAAGACACTATGAACACCCTGCTGCACATGCTATCAGTATGAAACCATTACTCTTTTAATTTAAATGTTTTATGATATAGGTGTTGTTTTCCCTCTGTCAGTTACCACTGGGTGGGGGGAGGGAAGGGGGTGGGAGAATCTGTGCATGCAAATATATTTAAAGTGCATTGACCAAAGGTTTTTTTGAATCTGTGAAGTTTTCATATCTGTGAAGTCATCGGACTGCTGGGCAGTGAGGAGCCGCTGGTGCTGCAGAGTCTGTCTTGGTTACATTTCTTAATAAGCATTAAAAGAATAAAATATATTTGTAAAACAGAGTGTGAGTGCCTTTGTCCCAGGAAGATCCGGCTGGCTGGATCTCGTGTGCTAGTATTTCTTTATTATATAATTAGCTTTCTCCATAGATCGATCCTTCTGGAGAGCTCTCTCCCTGGGACTGCCTGTGCTTTCACAGAAGGGATTGGCATGGACTGAGGGGACAGACCCAAATGGACTAGGAGGCTCCTCCTATCTCTGACATCCCGGGATCTATCATCTTGGCAGGAGAAGAAATCATTCACCGCTGTGTATGGAGCACAAGGTAGAGCTGTTTTCACCCAAACCGCTGCCCTGGCAGGAAGCAGGTGTTCCACAGCAGGACCTGAGGACCCAGAACTGCACCATGCCACAGCTTTGCCAGCTGTGACTGAGCCATCCCACCCTGCTGGCTCTCCTTCCGTGTGGCACTGCTGGTGCACCTCAGACCATCACCCTTTCAGACTTCTGTCCCGTTCTTGCAGCCAAATTAGTCTGGAAATGGAGGCAGGAAATCTAGATGCTACTGTGGTGTTTCTCCTGTCAGATCTGAGCAATGCTGAAGCAGGAGTAATTTCCAGGTTTTCCAGCTGGCATCTACTACATGTGTGTCTAAGGAGGTTAATGAAAATCTGTTTAATCCAGGAGCACCTGGAATTGGAAGGTCCTTTAAGAAAGTTCACCAGATAGCCATCAACCACTGGTCATTCCCTCTTTTGGGTCACTTTGCAGCTGTGCTCAAGGCCTCCTCACGGGAGGCCCCAGTTTGTGGAGAGGTGCTGGCACCCTGGTGCTCTGCAGCCAACTGCCCGAGCTGTTCAACCAAGTGTGTAATTGAGAAGCTTTTTGATTTTCCCCCCTTTCACAAACACTGTGCGTTTTGTTCTGCAGCATCAAAGGCTGGGAGCTGCAGAACAATGGGTGTCTGCAGGAGCCCAGCGGGAACAATGCTCGTACCTAAGAAAGAGAACTTGGAGGAACAGAGAGAGCTCCCAGCTTAACAACACAATTGGCCTGATCAGAAATCTCTGCTCAGAGATCCACACCTTGGCTCAGTCACACGGAGCAATTAGACTCTGCAGGGCTTTTGCTGTAGACAAGAGCTGACTGCAGCACTGGGGAACTGCTGACATTTCTGAATGATGAAGTAGGATGGGGCTGTGGAGGATTAGTAGGTTTTCCCTGCTAATGGGAGATAATGATTTTGGCTAAAGAGCTTTTCACAGTATTTAAAGCAGCAGAATCTTCCTTGTCACTTTTGCCCCCAAACAGGAAGCCTTTGCTGCTAAGCATAATACACACAAGCGTCTGCATGTGTTTCAAGAAGTTTCAGGTAGTTAAAAAGCTCTGAGCTCCTCCTCTGAGGCCCTGTGGACCTCACAATTTACTTTCACAGGAAAGGTTCCTCCATTTGACCGTGACCACAGGAGAAATGAGATTCTCTGTGTGATCATTCATGGGAAGGAGACAGACTTTTGCCTGCTCCGAGTGATCCTGGGAGGAATCCACTTCTCTGATCCCACAAATAAGCACCTCAGGTTGGATGATGTGACTCACTGCAGGTTGGAGTCTCGCTGAATAGCAAGTGGAGCTGTGTTCCTCCCTGACTTTCCCATCTCATCTTCAGTGTTGTTTGGATAACAAAGAGGGGCATCTCTGCATATCAGAGATGTTTCCTCAGAAATGACCCAATGGGTGGAGTTGTTGGAGGAGTTTTGGCTGTAAGATGCAGTCATTTCCCTGCTTTGGGACTGCAGCAGTCACTGGTAAGATCCTGCAGTGTCAGGAAAGTGCTGTCTAGATCTCAGAAAATCAGAATTTCATTTCAAGAATTGGAGTCCTTGCAACACATCAAAGAAAGTAATCTAAACCAGGTTTGGGTCTGAGAGTAGTGTGGTGATTTTTTAGCAAGTGAAAGGCAAGGAGTGGGAAAAGAACTTTCCATCTGCAAGTTCAGAGTAAGCTGTATAAAGATGAGGTTATGTGGAGTGCAGATCCGTACTGTGTGGTCTGAGACGGTTACACTGAACTCCAAAGCAGGGACTGTGGTTTTTGGGAGTGTTCTGCAATCCAGAGAGGTGACTGCAACTTCTACAGATCCCAGGGAAGTCTTTAAACCTGCTAGCTTGGACACTGACAGCATTGGAGCTGCAATTGCTTGGGTTTTGCCAAGGGTTTACCCAGAGCCTGAGTCAGCTCCAATCTTTTGCCTTTCCTAGGTAACAGCTCATAATGACGATGAAGAAATCTATGTGCATGGGGTATCTTGCTGCCTCAGCTGTTGATGAGAACATGGGGATGTCTTTTGGGCTGGTATTCGTCCAGGATATTTCTTCTAAATGGGAGTCAAGCATATCTCGGGTACTTTGTGTTGCTGGAGAACTTGCAGCTGCATCATTTGGGTATTTGGCATCATCTGGGCTGTGAAAGCTTGTGCCTGTTCTTTGGGATTTCCATGGATGGGGGGCTCTTGTACAGTGTGGTGATTGCATCCAGTAAAAAAAAACACCTCCTAATAAAGAGAATTGAGCAGCCTGGATCAGTTCTATAAAGAATGCAAAACAAGCCTGGGCCATCTCAGGGTAAGCTGCACTCATGGTGCCTCCTGAACCCATGTCCTGTTATTGTTGGTGTGGAACGCGAGGGTCTGGGCCAATGAAAATAAGGAAGGTGACTTGACAGACACAGATTTTATCTTTTGAGATTCGTCATGACCTTTCTAGTGTATAATAAATAAAGTTGACTCAGGAATTGGCAAGTGCCCTATAACATGCAGTCCTGGTGTTGGGACTCGGCAGAATGTTCTGCTTAGCAATGCACTCTGTTGGCTTTGTTTGCCAAGTTCCTATTTCGGAGGTGCTGAAGGGCTGAGCAGTGGCAGATGCTGAAGCCTCCTGCCGGACAGGTGCGCTGGGCCCAGCACCTCTGACCATGCTGATCTGGGCTGGGCGAAGGCCGTTTTGACTCCATGCTCATACAGGTTTTACCACCGAGCTGTAGAAAGAAGAGTCCTGGCAAGGAGAAATGCTGTTTGCAGGGGTGTGAGTGTTGGGCCCAAGCGAGCTCCCATCCTTCCACGTTACTGTGTAACCTGCCAGGCAGTTAAGTCGACACTGAACAATATTGCTTCCTGTGTTAATGTCTTGAGCAGCCCTGCCACACACACTGGATCCTGTGATATTAAACCATTCCATCATCCAGAGAATTTGACTGGTTTCACAGGTGACAGAAATGGTAGCTCTGAGACTTGCAGAGTGACTCCCTGACATCCTGTCTTCTCTGTTAATGTGATTGTGAGCAATCACAGGTTTCCTGATCCAGCCCTGCGATACACAAGGCTCCTTTGCAGGCAACTGAAGATCATGCTGCTGACTTGAAGCTGTTCTGTGCTGGTAACACATCCGATCGTGAAGTTATTCTGCAGATCCAAAAGACATCGGGGAGAAGAGGGCTAATGTTTGCATTCCCAGCCCCAGAGAGGCTGCCGGAGGATGGCTGCAGTTAATCCACAAGGATTGTGAGTGATTAAAAGGCAGAGTCTCAAAAGGAGAGCACCCAGCACCAGTACAGGGGTGCTGGGCTACGTGGCACCCAGCACCTTAAAGGACAGCTGACTGCCTCGTTTCTGAGGTGCCTGCCATTTGGGAGCAGTCCAGTATTCCAAGTGTTTCCTGCCTTTCTTTATATCCATGCCAAAAGCACTAACAGAATAGGGTGGAGGCAAAAAGAAATCTCAGACCCTCCTCAAGATCCTCCTCTAATTCCAGAAGGATCAAAATGCTAAAGGTTGCATTGGAAAAACAGAAATAGTCTTTTCTCCCACCATCGGTAACTCAATGCCACAAGTAAAGCTGGGACTCAGCTGCTTGTCCTACAGCTGCGTCCTTTCTGAAGTCATGAGAAACAGCATTTTGATTTCCTTCCAGAGGAAATACACAATAATATCCCTAACTTGCACTGAGGCCTTCCAGTCTGCAGAACTAACCCAGCTAGCATTCATCTGCAACAAAATTAAACCCAAGATCCCCTATTCCTTATGAATTGGGCCAATGCATAGGAATCAAGTCTTTTAATCAGAAACATTTCTGGCTTGCTTTCTCTGAGCACTTGCATCCCAAGCAATTTCTCTCCCATCCTAAATTCTGTGTTTGCAGGTGATCCCTCCTTTCCTGCCATACACCAGACCTAATGCACAAGAAGTTTATCCAAGATGCACAGGCGGCCTGTGCCTTTCCATGGTTAAGAACTACCTGCACTTTCAAGGACTGTAGCAACCGTGTTCCTGTAGATTTTCACTGTGTGGCTGGAGGAAAGGACGTGCTCTCTATGCTAACAGAAGCCTCCGATTCCCTTGCAGGAGGATCTTTCCATCAGCATTTGATTTGGAAACACTGTGTGGGACATACAATCCTCCCAGGGAGAGTTTAATGCCTTCTTCCCATCAAAAGCACGAGGCTGTGTCCTGGGGCCAGGATGTCAGTGACATGTGGCTGACACTGAACGCTGATGCCTGTGTGTCAGTCAGGTCTTGGAAGAGCTGTGCTCTGTCTGCTGCACAGACACGTTCACGCTCTCCAAAGGGAGGTCCTTGAGGACAGGGCCATGAATTCAGTGTTTTCCAGTGGCTGTGTTCTTTCCACACCAGATGAATCCCAGCGCTGTGAAAGGTGTCCCTGTTCTTCTTCCTAAAGAGATGCATCTGCTGATGTCAGCTTCCAGGTAAGGACACACAGGAACCTGCTTTCCTTCAGCATCTGTGGCCTTTGGCCTCTGCTGCTAGTCAGGCATCCTAAGAAAACCAGAAGTGACTTAGACTCTTTTTTTTGCTAACCCTTGGCCGGTGTTGCAGACAGAGAAGTAACAGCAGTTTTCCAGCAGGTGAGACCCTCCAGGCTAGCTAAGCAGACAAGAAAAATAAACACAGGAAATAGCACCCATGCAATAAGATAACAGAGAAAGGAGAGGCTGGGAGAGCTTTCTGCTGCTTGTGTTTTGGGGGGAAAACCCAGAGCTTGGAGCTCTCTCCAACAGGAGCAAGCAGATGTTGAACCTCAGCACAAAGGAAGGGGTTACTGCCTGGACAGAGAGGAAAGGCGAGAAAAGGAGGTTTCTGCCTTGCCCAGAGAGAGAAGGAGTTGCTCTCTAGGGTATGGGGTCTGTGGAATGAAGATCTCGGGTCTAGATGTGGGGTGAGTTAGTGCTTTGCTCAGGGCAGAGACTCTGATCAGCTCTGCTCTGTTTTCCTGTCTCAAAAGCAGTTCTCAGTCTCAGTGTTGATGGAAATTCTGTTCTGTCTCACCTGTGAAACCCAGTCCCTGAACTCTTCCCTTTGTGTCTCATTCCCCCAGATTCAACAGGCTTATCAGAGCCTTCACTCTGCTCAGTTTACCCCTGGTGGAATGGCTGAGCAGCATTGTGGTGAGGCATCTGCTGGCTCCATCCCTGTGCTCAGTGAGATGGAGAAACCACCTGTGGTGCCCAAAATAGCCCGTGCCTGGGCAATCCAATCCAAATGGTGTTGATAGTGCTGGGGAATTCCCATGCCTCATAAAGAGGCCTTTGTTGGGAGGACCTAAACTGAGCTCCAGGCCTTGCCAGCTGTGGAGAGAAGCAGATGGATCTGCAGTACAAAAATAGATGGAAGCAGACTTGTTCTGCCTCTTTTCTTCATCAGCTCAAAGCACAGTCCCAGAGGTGCCTGGTCAGCAGAACCAGAGCAGGGAACTGGGTGCTTTGCAGCTGCCAGTCTGCCTGGAGCCCATTAGCTATTGTCAGAGACAGAAATTTGTCCCTCCTCAGGCCCATTGCCTTACAGCTGCCGTGTGGACAATCTTGTTTGCTCGCAGCTGTTGGCAGCATGTTACATCCCATTTCCCTGGGGCAACAAAAGCAGGAGAATGGGACATTTCTGTGAGACATCATGTCCCTAAAAGAGGTATCAATCTGTGGCTATGTCCCCTGAGATCTCTGTTCAGCACTTTAGGAAATGTGCTGAAGACTTGCACCAGTGTGTCAGTGGCTGTTCCAATAGCTGACTGGTAGATTTTGCAGCATCTAAGACTTTTGTGTATCGCACATAGAAATCTCACCTTTCCCATCCCCAGGGGTTGGGAACATTTTAGACTAGTATTGTCTTTGTTGTTGCTCCAAGTGACTTGGCTGGTTGTTTCAATGCCATAAGTTCATACCAAAACTCTGAGGTTAAAACACCTTCCAAAGGCATCTAAGGCTTATCAACCTTGGTCTCTTATGTAGATTAAAAGGAGATGTACCTGTGGGTACCTCCAGGCCCAGTTTTTCATCCCAGCACTTTCCATCTAAGATTAGAATTTTTTCAACTCTAAAATATGATGGTTCTTGTGCACAAAAGCAATTGTGAGGCTGCACCAATATTTGGCACAGGCAGGACACGTCCCTGTCAGTCCATCAGTCCTGTGTTTGCATAAAATCCCCTTCTCAGCTGGCATCCCCACTCCATCCCTTCCTGCTAACTGAATAAGGAGCATGGAGATGTTTCCTGAATGGGCTTTCTTGAGGCACTAATTTGATACACACAGGGCATCTTCCTGTAATGAATGTTCCTGAGGTAAGGTAATTGAAGCTGAGTCTGCATGGGTGGGTGGGGGCAACAGGGCAGCACTGCTGGAAGAGATCATGGCACGAATAGAAGAAAATTTATTTTTCCAATAAATTCAAGTGTGTTGTCTCTCTTTATGCTTCCCAGCTTCTACCTGTGCTGTGTTTTGAAAGTGGTTGCACTCTTCCTCTCCTCCTCACTTTTTTGTTTTTTATTTCATCTTGTGAATCTGTTCTGTACTTTTTCATTTTTAGCTTTTTGTTTCTTTGCTGGTTTCTTCTCCTCTGCCCCACGTTCTCCTCTTCCCTAAAAGCTGCATGCTGTGGTGTGTCAGGCAGAGACCCTGAGGATGGCCATACCTCTCATACCTGGCATCCAAGGATATACTAGCTGATTCCCTGATATTTCTTTGTGCCAAATAGCAGCAAGAAGTGAAGAAGGAGCAAAGAATAGCATCATTGCGAGAAAACAGGTTAGAGGCTGAGATGGGTGTGCAGATGGGGCCCTTTTGATAAGAAATTTCCAAAAGGCTGCAGATAGTTTCTCATCAGGAATATTCTCCCTGACCACAGACCCCTGTGCTCTCATTTGGTGCTAGGAGTCAGGAAATAGTGGCAGCATTGAGCCTTTCCACGTATTTACAGCATTTTCCTTCTGCTTGCTGGAGGAGCAGAAGGGGCTATCTAAAGGGCTTGTGTTTTATCTGAGTAAGTTTGGTTTGCTGAGCAGAGGCAATTGCTGTTCCTATACCTTGGGAAGCACAAGGTGGGGAAAGGTGACTTCTGGAGCCCAGGGACTGGGGTTTTTCCTCACACATCAAGAAAGCCTGGATTGACAGAACTGCTGACAACGACCCACCAGTAATGTGCCAGTAAATGGACTAGGAAGCATCTGCCCTGCATTTCAATAGTGTAAACTTGACATTTCACCCCTGACTGTTTCTTTTCTTAGCTGCTTAATGTTTGGTACTTACAGGAATGTTTCAGCCACTAAATGGATAGGATTCAGCTCACAAAATGTTTCATCTCTAGTGACTGTCATGAGAGGTCTCCACACTTCATGGGGGAGCTCAGTGTTGCCTCCACTTTCAACAGTCGGATGCTGGGACCTGGTGGGATGAAGCCTTCACAGGAATTTCCAGCAGCACTGTAGGAAAGGTGGGACCAAAACTGGGGGCTCCAGCAGTCCAGTCCAGATCTCACTTCCATCTCCACATCTCCAGTGAAACCCTAGCTACATCCAGAATCTGGACTAAATACGTGCTGTGGTCACTGTGTGCTTGGTGCAGCGCAGCAGGGGAAACATCCTCCAAAACACAGCCGTTCTTAAGCACCGGATTTGGGCACTAAGTTGGACTAATAATTCAGCAGCATTTGAACGGCAAGTGCAGCATCTGTATAGTGGTACCTCCATTTTTCCAGGTGGCCACCGGGGGTAATTTTTACTTTTGTTTTTGGTTGTTGAACGCAGTCAGGATGCTCGAGCTGAGGACAGGAGTAGTGAGTGCTCCCTCTGCTGTCTGTGGTCTTTCAGGTTCCCGGCCAGTCTGGTCCCTGCTCCGATTAAATGTTTTGCCAGGCTGGAGATGACACTGGAAGCTGTATGACCTACAGATAGCTCTGTAAAGGACCCATCAAATACATTTATTGCTCTTTATATGCAAGGCCCAGTGAGATGAACAGCCTGTGTGTGACTGCAAATTCAGGTTTGGACCGAGCGTGATATCCCACTGAGAAGGGATGGACGTGTCAGTTTTGTATTCAGCCGAGGATGGACTGGACTGGGGGACACTCATGCAAGTGGTCTTTCCTGAGGAGGTGACACCTGTGATGTGTCATCCCGCGTGAGACAAGAGGAAATAAAATCCCGTTCAATTTTGCATAGAAATCTCAGGTCTGTAAATCAGCTTCTTCTGTGGACTTCTCTGATGGTTTATTTCAGGCAAGTTTCTCCACTCTTAAAGGAGAGAACGATGGAGACAGACCAGGACACATGACTTGACTCAGCATCAAGACTTGGCACCGTAGGGAGGTGCCAAGAAGTCAAGGGGGAATGGGGCAACCACAAAGGATTTTTAAAAGCAATTAAGCAACTTAAGAGCAAAAGTGCCTCTAAATTACTCCGAATATTGGGTTTATTAAGCTTATTAACCCTGGTCCTTATTTGTTTGGGTGTAGATAGAAAACATTCTGGCTAGTTGAAAGAGACAGTGCCTTGCCAGAGTGCAGCAGCAAGTTGGGGGGCAGCCCTTCCCTTTGCCTTGGACTTGAGTGGCTTCTCACTTCATGTTTATGAGGCCTCCTTTTGCTTTTGGAGGGTCTTCCCCTTTGCTTGCTTTGTGGGGTTTTTTTGTCCCCTCGGCACTCTCTATTTGCACACCACATTCTGGAATTGTGCTCAGGAAGACATTCTTGTGTTTCTCAGCTGTAACATAATCCTTTGTTATGGTATTTCACTTAGTTCAGGTGCCCCTGAAGGATGAGCAACTGTGGTCAGAAGCAACAAGGTTTTCTGGCTGCGATTTTTCACTGCCCTGGCAGCTAATAAAAGAGCTATTATCCTTCACCTTGGTTAAACTGCAAACATGTCCCTGCATGCACAGACGTGGAGGTTCAATAAACCCAAAGGGCTCATTGTTAAGCAAGGTAAGTCATCCTGAGAGGCTGGGCATTAGATGGTTTTCTACCTTTGAGAAAGGAAATTACCTTATATATCTTTTTTTGTTGTTGTTAAGTTTGGCCCTTGCTTTGTTAGCAGCTACACACATTAAACAAGCTAAAATAAAATATAACATAAAACCCTCTGAGATATAGAAGTAAGACAAAGGAATAACAGAAACAAGCACCAATCTGATGGTGTATCTGAGTTCATTCAGACCATATGGAAGCTGTGAATTGCAAGCAGGCAGCTGAGAGACAAAATGGTAGCAATTTTAGAAGTTTAGTTCGAGTTTATGAAAGTAAGTGAGAACATACTTATAGGCCAAATACACTTGGATGAGGGAAGCTGAATCACTGGCAAATCAGAGGCAGGAAGAAAGAGGCGGATGCAGAGGTCTGGATTGGAAAGGGTTATTGCCTGGGATATGAATATTTTGTCTAATGCCTAAGGAGATGGCAAGGTGAAGAAAGGCCACAGGCATATTAGTTATTTGCAAATTGCACTATGTCTTCCCTCCCTCTGCCCAGTTTCAGCCATTCTGCGGAGCAGGCAGCAATACATGTGCCTGCTGCATCCATCCATCTTCATAATAGCTGGGTTAAATTGCACAGTCTTTAGGAATATCATTTGCAGGCAGCTCTTATTGCTGCTCCCAGCCTCTGTCCAGTAATCTGTGGCTCCAGGAGCTGGGCACATTTTGAAACTGTGGTGAGACAGAAGGTATTTGTATGCTGCTGCTGCTTCTCTCACCTTTATATTCTATTATTCTGCTAAATCACTGCTTTGTAAGTAAGCATTCCTCTAGGGCTGGTAATTCAAGTTCCTGTGATTCAACATGACTAGAGCATGATTCTTTGTACCTGTAGGAAACGAGGAATCTTTCCACTCAGATTTTGCTTATATCCTTGGGGAGAGCTTCCACTCTGAAAACCACAGCTTTGTACGTACAGAGCTTCCCAGTGGTTTGGTTTCTGAAGAGATCCTGCTTGCAGTGGAAAATTACACTATGCTAGAAGGAAGCTTTGAAGACCTGCAATAGTTAACATGAAATTAGGCACACAAGGTGACCAGAGAAGCACAGACCAGCAGATGTGATAGTCAGTGTAACATTTTTTTGTACACCAAATGCAAGTTCCAAGTGAATCTCTGAAGTGTTGCAATTCCTCACGACCACAGCCTAACTGGATGTTGTTTTGCAATGCTGAGCAGCCCTTCAGCCCTTCAGCTTCTCCCCTCCCAAAGCCTGAACATCTGGATTTATGGTGACAAAAGCAATCCAGCAAGAAAGGGCATGAGAAATGGTGCTCCTGTGGATTAGAAGGTTACTAGATATGGTCTGAGTTGCAGTACATGTAAGAGACTCTCTGGCATCCCCCAGCTGTCCCATCCCTCAGTAACAGTTCCACTGCTGCTCTCCTCTGTTGGGAACTGCTGCTCACAGGGACGGCTCCTCGGCCAAAACATGTCTCAGAGCTCCTCTGCCATCATCTAAATGGTGACCCATCAGCCACTTTCAGTAGAAACTACTGATAATAGTCTCTACCATTTTGCCCTAATATCGATTTATTAATTACCTTTCTGTGTTTTAGGTGCATGTTGGTTCATTTTCACCTGCCACTGCCCACCTCTCTAGGGAGAACATAAAACTCGTGTGTTACAAGATCATAAAAACTCTATAGCTGAAGGGGATGCAAGAGTAATTGAGATGACCACTGTCTCTTCCTGGGACAATTATGAATTTTGGTGCCTCTTGAGGGAGCTGTATGGACCCTACTTGCACATCTGCACCTCTGCCTGAAGTGCTTGCTAATGCTCTGTGGAGTCAGGGTGAGAAGTGTGGATGTGTAGGTGAGCAGGTATGTGTTCTTCATTGCTCTTTCTGATTAACACAGGAGGAGGCTGTGCTAGAGGGGCTTCCCAGGGCACAGCCTGGCTTGATGGAGGCTTTTAAAAAATATCAAATTTTATTCAGTTCCTGGAACTGAGCTGATGCTGGCGACTGTCATTATGCCAGGACCAGGAGGAACTTAACTGAGTGTCAACGTATTTGTGAGTGACACACTTGTGACTGCTTCCCATTGTGGAACAGGGGATGTAAAGGGTGAGTAAGCAGATAGCAAAAATCTTCAGGCATGCAAATAAAGGGGGGTATGCATTTTTTCCAAAACCATTTATTTTTGGTATGTAAAAAGAAGGGTCCTTTGTTCAGGGTACTTCTCACCCAGAGTTGCATCTTGGGGAAAAGCAAGAACTAGTGCTCATGTTATTGCTAGTGATTAAGAATTCCCACAGGAGATCCTATGTATCTTTGACGTAGGCTCATTCCTTTGTGTGCTGGCTGCTTCCATCCCCATCAGTGGGGCTTTCTCTGCCTCTCTCTCTTCTCCCATTGCTTTCTACCCCTACCAACTTGAAACAGCATCTTTTGAATAATCTTTGTTGATACAAGCTGTCTTAGTTGTGGATGCTGCAGGGGTTGGGAAGGCTCCTCAAGCAAAGAAAGTTCAGTCCCTGGGGTCATGGAAACCAGCCAGGAATTTCTGCTCTCCCATTCCCAGGGGCATGAGGAGCCCGCAGAGGAAAACCAAAGGTGACCATTTCCTCAGTTTAAATGTCATTGACCTGAACTGCAGATGTTTTCCAAGACTTTTTAAGATCAAGAGAGCAGTTTTGGAAATATAACTGGTATCTTGATGCAGGAGCATTTCAAATTATAGAGTCCTATAAAAAATATGGGAAATTTTTATATGAAAAGAAGAAAGCATCATCGCTGTCTTTTTCAAGTCTTCAGAGCTTTTTTTTTATCACACCTGATACATGCATGCAACTTGTTCATTGAGGGAGCTGGATATTAAATGGCCAGATATTATTCCTTGAAAGTATGAACACGGAATATCAAGATAGTCTAAAATATTAGCTATGTGCTATAGGATCACTGAGGATAGTTACTAGGAAGGAGAAAGGAGGTGACGGTGGGACTAAAGCTGCCTCTTTTCTGTAAGGGTGATATCTTAACAGCTCTCATGGGAGGAAGGACATGTTCAACCTAATAGGATAATGGAATAATATGTTGGACATATCAGCTTTGACACAGACCATCTGGTGGCTGTAGACACAAATAACCTAAGGAAAACAAATTTGAAATATTTCAGGAAATGGCTATATGCATGCAGCACGGTGGGGGGGCAGGAGGGTGCCTGTGTGTAGAAGGAAAGAGATAAAAGCCCCTCTCTTTGGCTGTGGGAAGAGTGTCTCACTCGTTCCTGGAAAGGGCTACATTCCATCCTTAATGATATTTGGGCTATAAATTCAGTACTGTCATCTCCTCTGGACCCACAGAACTCTGCACTGTGAGGCTGGACCAAAGGTCTCATATGGACTCTAGCTGGTAAACAGAAA
Organism: Callaeas wilsoni; assembly: GCA_013398955.1. Classification (NCBI taxonomy): domain Eukaryota; kingdom Metazoa; phylum Chordata; class Aves; order Passeriformes; family Callaeidae; genus Callaeas; species Callaeas wilsoni. Next base: position 27,566 of record VWPU01008943.1, read on the forward strand.
AATCCCCAAAGCCAAACAAAGAATCTTCCTACAGTTACTGTTGGAAATTTGCTCAGAAATTGTTGGTATGGTAACTATTGCTCAGCAGGGAAATTATCTCCACCAGTAGGTCATCCACAACCCTTCTTTCTTTCTACTGACTTTGTGTTTCCAACACATCCTGTCTTCTCACCTCTGTCCAGCTGGTTTAAAGTCCAGCGGCTTGCGCGTCGCTCAAGTCAAGCTAGGTGTTGTGTCTTGAGGCACACGTGAGCCTGTTCTGTGCGTACAGCCTGACTGGCCGCATTTCGGCGTGTTGTGTGACCACCCAGAGTCATCACTCTCATCACTCTGGGTTCCCTCCGCTGTGGCTGGGAACATGTCACCAACGACAGTATCAGCGACCTAAACTGCTAACGAGCCTTTAAAAGAAGCCGAAAATACCCAATATCTTGAAGAGGCAAATCAATCCTTGCAGATCCCCTCTTGCCTTGGTGCACAGGTGCTGTCTCTCATTTGGCAGTTTTCGGTTTGTGCCATTACAAGTCCGCAGACGTTCGTATGGGCTCAGGAAGGACAGTAGAATGTGTTACGCTCCTCATAAATACACCTTCCTTCTTCCTCATGTGCCAGCAGCATGTCAGCAGCCAGTATCACTTTCCTGTGTAGGAATGGCTTTGATAAAAGGTACACTAATAAGATACACTCCATTGACGAGTTATTTCTGGCACAGACAGAGCTGGAAGGAAGTCAGCATTACACACAGACACTCTTTGGCCTGGGAAGGTCTGAGAACCCTTTAAACACTTGGCTCAGAAATGGCTCTTTTCCTTTTATCTAGGAGATTTTTCCTTTCCTGTTAAGTTAATTAAACTTCTGTTTTGTCTTCCTCATGCCCTTTTGCCAGCATGTAGGCTGTTCATGAAGACACCAGTTCAATAACCATCATTTAGAGTGTCAAGCTTATGTTACTACTGTTTGTTTGCCAAGTGCAGCTGCAGCCACCTGCCCAATTTCACATGTTGCTGTGAGCCAGAGATACTGGCCTTTACTACACAAATGTGCTGTGGAGGCCTCACAGCATCCCTTCCATGAGTTGTCCTTAAAAGATGGCAAGTTTGTTGTCTTCCCACTTCTCTGAAAAAAGGGCTTGTTCACACTGAACAACTGATTTGGATTGCAGTGGAGTCTGCAGTTCAAGTGAGATACTACTTCTGGTTAGCACCCTGTATTCTCACAATAGTAATATCACAAGTATTCTCACTGTGGAACAAGAGTATATTACTCAGAAATAAATTCTGCAGCATATCAGGTTATTCTCAAGCAGAAGTTTCCATGCTGGTTGTCAGTGTAAGTCCCTGTGTATAAAACCTCGGAGATCCTGAGAGACTGTTCCCAGGTGTCAGGGGTATGGATCAACTCATTAGGCAAATTCAGTTGAAGGGTCGAAGCCCCTTTCCCACTTCTTAGCACAAAATTGTGCTCCCACATCATGATGCAGCAGATGGATCCCACAGATGCTCCTTTTTTTCTTCCCTTTCCTGCCACCGAGATCACTCTGCAGGTCTAGCTCCTTCTGGTCAGTGGGAGCTGTGAGTTGAATGGCTTTGGTGAGAGACTAATGAGGAAGTATTTTAATATGGAGAATGTCCTGGTTTTGGGCCAGCCTCTTCAATCTGTACTGGAGGTCCTTTTATACAGGGCCTATATGAAAGATCTAGCAGGTTTTCCCTAATAATTCTAGTGGTGAGAAGGGTCTCATCCTCTGTGAGAGAGACCCTTATTGTAATTTCCTCAATCTCAGCTTGAATGTTTTCCCAGAAAAGCAAGGTGTTGACTGTTTGTGGATGTTGCTGCTCCTTTTGTGCTGTCAAGTGTAAAACTAAAGATTAATGTAGCACTTTATTGACTGCTGTGTGTAGGTTTTGACCTGCCTGAAAAATACTCAGTGCCTATCCTAAAAGTTGCCCATTCGGTGTCCTGTTCAGTGGGCAAGCTCTGGAAACAAACCTCTTCAAGGTCCTTGTTGAGTTGCTTTGAATACCATCGAACCCCAAACCATACAACTGAGAGCCAGGGCAGCGTATTGAATCATTTAATACCACTTTGCCACTGGCCAAGCTATTAACCAAAGCTCTCATCTAGAAAATAATGGGTCTTGGGGCCATCTAATAAGCTCACCTGGATCAATTTGCAGTTTTTTGCATGAAATAATTTTTCAATTACTTTTTTCCCCTTAAGGGCAATGTAAGGCTCTTGTATTCTGCATTTGGTTTTTAACTTGGATGGCTCTGAGGTAGCTGTTTGGGATTACACTGGAATCAGATTCTTTATACAGGGTTAAATGACTGAAAATTGTTCTTTTCAGAATTTCAAACAAGCTCCCATTCCTTTCACTATGATATCCCTATCAAATGCTTTCCCAAAGTTCATTCACATAGAGCTTCCACTCAGATGGGAACTCCTTGAGCATTTTAAAGTGATAAATTCAAGTCCATCTTTCTCAAAATCAGATTACTCAATTCCAAGTTAGATGTTTGCTAATTCCATTCTCTAACAATATTCTTGACAGGAATCTGGCAGTATAGAAACTTCATGTTCCAGACTCTCCCTCATCTCTCCAGCTCTAACACTTCGAAATACCTAATTTCTGCATGGATTGAAACAAAAGATCTTTCTCCTCCGGTGAGGGGAGGGACATCTTCCTCTTCCCAGATTATACCTAAAATTCATTCATTTTGGTATAGACTACTACCCGCTTTGATGAAGGATTAGAACACTATTTATAGTAGGTGCTTAAAGACCGGGCTTCCTGAACCCGTGGAAAACAAATGCGCCAGATCTTATTCTTTTGTTCTTTTAATAAACTGTCCGTGAGATTCTTCCCCTCCCCTCCTTTCCTGCTGGTTTACTTGCATTCTAATATGTTCAGTGTTTTTCTCTTCTGTCTTTGTTCCAGTTTATCAGCAATTTACACACAGTTGTTTCCCAGACTCCATGATTTCAACAGCAAAAATAACACTGACCTTTTGAGCCCATGAGCAATCTTGCTGGTGGTAATTTAGCAGAAAGTTACAGTAATGAACAAGAACTCTGCTCTTAAATGTTAGATCACTAAATGTGTTTTATGAGTGTTTATTACTTCTTTAATGCACTTCCTGTGCACCAGGGAGATACCCATATTCCAGGGAAGGATGAAGTTTTTAATTGGCAAAGTAGCCAATTTGTGATTCTCTTCTGCTTTAAAGATACATTTTCAGGTGTGATTCAGTCAAAGCAATCAAGGAAAATGCTTCTAGCTAGAAAGACAACAGCACTAACAACAGAAGGGATCTTCCAAAGATGAATTAACACTGAAAACTGTGAGCTGGGCTTTTCCTGTGGGAGGGAGGGGAGAGTGGCTGAAAACTTAGATTTCACTGCCCCAGTTTGGGGCTGCCGGGGGACTGCTTTGGTCCCAGGCACGCCTGAGAGCAGACAAAATGTATTGTCAACAGTAAACTTCCTCAGTTTTCAGCCACTTCCCCTCACCCGGCCTTCAGAACAGCAGGAAGCCAAAAGCAGAGGACACAAAGCCAACTAGATGAGGTTTATAATTTGGCTCTCCTGCTGTATAGGTGACTGTACCTATGGCTTCTGCAGAGTTCACAGTTAAGACAGGTAATCTAAATGTAGGCTGGAATTTTCCATCCATATCAAAATCCTCAACTTCACTTTGGCTTAAGTTTACATACAGACCCATTTCTAAAACTGTTAACAGTGGTTGTAAGGTTTTAAGTAGAATTAGGAAGAGAGCTTTGTCTGTAAAGGCAAAAAACCCAAACCCCAAAAGCCCCACCACAGTTAAGTGTTATTAGCAAGAGGTCATGGTACAAAGGAGTGACTTTAAAACAGAGAATCTTGGTTTTCCTGCATCACAGCACCCTTGAACCAAAGCAGGACAGACAGGAAGGTTACCAGCTCCCTTCTTTTAGCTGTGTATTAAGGAGCCTGAAGCTAGTGTTTTATCTTCCCTCTGTATTTTAGACCTTCTCCTCTCCTACACTTCTGTTATGCTAATTCCCCTTCACTGCCTGTCTCTTACACTTGAAATGTTTTGAATCAGGTGTGTTTCAAGATAATTGTTTTATATTTCCACATGAAGCAAGGGAATTTGTATTTGAGGTGAAGCAATGTGAAGACCTGATTGCAGTACAATTCAGTGCTTTATTTTGTGGCCACTGGAAAAGGACAATGCAGAAGATAATTTTAAAGGGTATTGCAGCATCTAAAAAGCAAGCTTAGACAGAGCACCAACATCATGTGCCCTTGCAGGACACATCTGTGTCCACCCAAATCCCTTGAGAGGTGCTAATGACCAGCAGCACGACACTGGGGTATCTGAGGCAGGCACTGGATTAGGGACATGAGATATTAATTTATTTAGCTGCTCTGGGGAACTCTGTGTGACCCATTTCAAGGACTGACAGGAGAAGACAGTGTCAGAAGCATGATTCCCATGATGCTAGAAGCAGGGTTTGTAAGAAGCTGTTTCAGAGGGAGTATATATACCTGCTGCTGCCTTAGGAAGGACAGACAGAAATGCTGCCTCTAATCCTGCCTACGAGCACTGGTTTGTGATGCTGTTCCGCCTTTTCTCCTATCTTGGGCTACAGTGGAAAGACTTTGTTTGTTTGTTTAAATCTTTTCTTGGGTATTTCCCAATTTTAGCCTGAACTCCAGATATTTGGCTCTTAAATTCATTCTCCAGGGTGCTTCTGACTAATGCCAGGGTGCTATTGCAGGGTTTTACAGGAACTCTCGGGAACAGTCCTGCAGCCCAGAGTTGTGGCCCAGTACTACCAAAGCCCGGTTTTAGCTCTGCGATGGTGTCTGTGCAAGGCAGGGTTTCAGCACAGAAGCACACGAGAATGGTTTCTGTAGAGATTGCACTGTGTGGTCCTGACTTCTACACCCGACTTCATGGACCACCCTGACTGAGGGCAATAGAGATGAAAAGCATGTGCACTTCAGTACTGTTTTGTAGAAATTTTCCCTGGTTTTGAAGTGCTTTTGTCACATAAAATACTTATTTTCCTCTAAATCAGTTGTTACAGTTTGGGTTCATACCAAAAGATTCATACCAAATGTTTCCCAAAACAATTACTTGGTCCAGGTAATGCAGAACTGGGAAGAAGTTTAAATACAGAGGTTTGAAAAAGTCAGAATCAGAACTGGGATCTGGATTCAAGCATTCTACTTAACAGATAATTGCAATGACTGAGGTGGAACATTCAGACTTAAATCCAAGCCCTCTAATGTGCTTTGTCTGGGATAAGGAAGGCATCTTCCTTTATTAGGTTACTCTCCTACTCAACATTAACATTTTGTGCTTTGAAGGTTTATTGTGTTGGCTGGAGTTATACCTTTATATACACGCAGTCCCTATGGAATAGCCTGATCTCCTTTCATCATTATTAGCAATTCTAGGCTTGTCATTTCCTATTCACGCAGTCTGGACCTCACTGCGTTGTTGCAGGATGGTTGATACGGTGCACAGGAAATGTTCTGTTTTTTCAGGTCTCCACTGTTTCTAAGTATTCTTTTCAGGGGCTTCGGTTTTATTGCCATGAAGTCCATTTCCTACATGTAGTACAATTTACTGAATTACAAATAAACAAGGCACCAATAGAGAAGTCAGTGAAAGTTCACGCTAAGAATAGAACTTGAAGAGAAAAGTTCAGTTATGTGACCTTCTTCAGGAGCTGGATACAAAATAGACCTGCTGTTTTTCCCTTTAATTTGCAGTCCAGGCAGAAAAGAACTTAAACAGTTCCCAGAGAAACCCAGGCCCTTCTGTTTGTTTCTATGAATCCTCCAGAAATGCTTTATCTGTTGACATCCTGGCTATGCTGATATGGAAATGAACTTACTTGGCCTCCTCTTTTCCCCCTGTATTGTTAGCTGATTTTTTCATCGATCTCCCTCCCTGCAATGTTTAAAGATCTGCCAGCAATGAACAGAATGTTACAGATAGGTACCCTTAAAATTGGCCATTAAAGCAAATTAGGATCATTGGATGAAAAATCTGATGTATGGATCAGTCACTGCTTATTCTTGCCCTTCAGAAACATGGTTGGGAAAGAAAAGTAATTCCACTGAAACTTTTTTGGTTAAAAAGGGTGAATTAGAGAGAACGAATCACATGTCTCCAAATGCCCTGATGAAACCAGACTAGCCCTGGACACCTTCTGCCTGAAGTTAAATATTAGACACTCTCTCCCTGACATTCTTTTTTTATTTAGTCTAAAAGGCTTAATATTTAACTCAAAATGCCTAACAACTGCAAATGCTAAGTGCTGAAAGTTGTTACATCCTCCAGGAGATACATAAAGCAGTGCTTAAACTCAGTAGGATATATTTAGAGATGTGAAGCCATCCCTGGACTTCGTGTTCCACTCAAATGAGAAACCCAGTTGCTATGTTGTGAACTTCTGTGTATTTTGAAGCAGAAGGCACAGCCAGTGGGAATAACTGGTTTAAACAGGGTGTCTGTCTGGCACCTGCACAAGGAAATGTCCTTTATTTGATGCACTTTTATTTTGTCCCAGATCAAGGTCTTAATTGGTTCAATCCTTTATCTGACATTAACTCTGGTTTTGGGATGGATTTCCAATTATAATAAGCCTCAAAATCCATGTTAAAGTCAAAGTTATTTATTACCAGCTCCTGTTCAGAGTTTTACTGCAACTTAAATGGACACACACATATCCATGAGAACCACTGCCATTCTATGACCTATTTCCAAGCCTTTTTGTTGGAAAGAGATCATTAGAAAAAGCCCCTAAAGGTGTTCTGCTTTTAGATGAGTTATGTCTGAAGCACAAGAGTTGGTCCAGAAGTGGCAAGTAGCCAGGGACGGCCACATCCCCAGGACCTTGGACATGCCATTGGTTGGACCAATGCTGGAACCAGAGCTGGTGATCTATCTTTTTCCTTTCCTTTTCTCTCCTTCCTTCTTTCTTCTTTCCTTTCTCTCTCTTTTCTGTCTTCTCTTTTCTCTTCTTTTTTTTTTCTTTCCCCCTTTCCCCCTCTCTTTCCCCCTTTTTCCCTCTCTTCTCCCCCTTTTTTTCTCTTTCTTTCTACTATGTGCTCATACAGTAGGTCAGAGACTAACATAACCGATTTCCACGCCCAGTGACTTTTTGTGGACTCTCGGGCTTTTGCGGTTCCTTTCGACCACGAGCATCTACAAATCCTGGGCGCTCCCTTCCCCTTTGTGGCCGCACTCGCTCCAGGAGCGGCGAGAGTCCGGACATGGCGCTCCCCCGCTCCTGAGGGCACCGCGGGCACCTCACGGCACCGGCCCGCCAAAACCCGTGAGGGGAGCGGGGCGTGGCCGACGGGGTCGCCCGGGGCAAAGTCCACGGGGCCGCCGAGGGCCTGAGGGGCTGAGCGCGGCCGGCGTCCGCCATGGCGGGAGCCCTGGAGTCGCTGGAGTCGTGCCTGGAGCGGCACATCCCGCCCGAGGAACTCGTCGAAGTGAAGAGGATCCTCTATGGGGGCGAGGCCAGGTGCGCCGCCAGGACGGGCTCGCCCCCCGCTCTGCGGGTTTCCGTCCCTCCTCTCCCCGGGCTCCGCGGGGATGCGCAGCCCGGGAGTGAGGGGAAGGAGTCAGTGTGAGGGCGGGTGTGCAAGACACTGGGCTGGGCTGAGGGGAAAAAGGAAAAGTAGGGCTTGTGGTGCTGCAGTGAGGTGACTGGGGTATTTTGAAGGTGATCCAGGCCTGGGGAGCAGGACAGTGTGAGAAGGTGACCGACAGGGATGGAAGACCTGACAGGAAAAGTCGGTGACATCGGGGTGATGGAGCGTGAAAAGTAGGGATTGAACCTGAGGAAAAGACATTGGAGGGAAAGTGTTTATAATCCAGGTCTGGCAGGTGGAAGTTCGCGTGTGTGTGCTCCTGGATTTCTGCAGCAAGGTGTTAGTGTCTGGAAATGACAGAGGAGGACAGTGGGAGATTGGTGACGTGAACAATGAGATCAGCACATGAGCTGGTCACTGCCTGTCCCTTGGCTGATGGGTGAATGTTGGGGCATGGGAGCTTGGCTGTCTCTGCAGAGTTAGACAGAATTGTGATCCCCTTGGTCCATTGCATTCAGAGCAGAAAAGGAGAACATCTCATCTTGAAATGTCTTTGTTTCCTGTTAAACCCAGAAAACTTGATTTGCCAACTGCTGCGCTGTCAGCAGCTCAGGAAAGAGATTTTGAACTACAGGGCTATGGATTTGAAGCTGCTCCGGAGCAATTGAGAAGGCCACGTATTGTTCGAGTGGGACTGATACAGAATAAAATTCCTCTTCCCACAGACACAGCAGTGGCAGTCCAGGTACACAAAGTGGGACTGGGACTGTTTCTAACTCTTCTTCTGCTGGATTGAGATGTAACACAGTTCAGTTGTTGATTTTAGGAAGTGTACAATGAAATGTCTAATGATCGTCTGGCAGTACAGGACCCATCAGTACTGCAGGAGAGCATCCTGTAAGAAATTTGAATGACACATTTGGTTTTATTGTTTCTCAGAAACATTTCTTGTGTTTACCTAGCAGGCCCAACCTGCTTGCAGTTTTTCCAAAGCTAAATATTTAGTAGCTCATTTTGTACATGAAAATCCTTTGCCTCTAAGATGAAACACAAAATCACTTAGACAAAATCAAAAGGGATGGCAACCAGTGGAAACCACAGGTGCAGTTCTTGTTTTAATTGAGAAATGTTCCATTACAGGAAAATCCATTAGCGGAAACAGCTTAATAAAGCTGTGTTCATTGTTCTTTGTACAGCAGTGAGTGAAATCTTATTATGAGATAACATGGTTTAGTGGTGACTTGGCAGTGCTGGGTTAGTGGTTGGATTTGGTTGATGATCTTAGAGGTCTTTTCCAACCTTAATGATTCTGAAACCATCTTCTCTTAACATCTTGGGCAAAACAGCACTGAAGTGACATATATGTATAGAAATAGTCTCCTGAGAGTGGCTTTAAAAAAGGGAAAGAAAATACTGCATTTATAAAATCTCTTGGAGTAGTAGTTTTGTACAGTGACAGGACAGAACATTTCTGAAGTAGTTTGTTTTGGAAAGATGACCTATCACAGATGCAAGTCATTAATTCAGTAAATGGATCAAGTGTGTGGATTCTTTATAGCAGCTGTTGAATAAAGTACCAGCTATATAAATGATTTTACCTTATAAATAACTGGTTAACTATTTCTGTAAATCAGTATACAATTGTTGAGTTCATAGGTCACTGCAGTCCTGTCTTTATTCATTTGTTTTGACACCTGAAAGTAGCAATGCAAAGTACTACACCTATGCTTATCTTTAAGTAGAATACTCTAGAAAACTAATTAGTAAATGCTTTGATGATTTTTCTTGGTAATAATTACTTAGCTCTTAGGACAGAGGTCTTAACATCATCCTGTAGGTTGTTTACAATGAGCAGCAAAAATACAGTTTTTGTTGATTCTGTTAAGATTTCAGCTTTTTGCAAGTCAGGCAGCAGTGAGTTTCCATGTATATAAATGTTGCAACCATGGAATTAGAATCCCATTGGAATGCTTTCTCTATTTTCAGCATCTAAATGCTTTTAAAAATCTATATCTGACTCTATTATTAGTGTTATTATCAGAGGAATGATACCTCGAGTTACTCCACCTGAAAGCAATGGCACTAAGTACAGGACGAGATAACCTCAATGTGAACAGAGGTTGTAAAACCAGGCAGTTAATACAGAGGTGAGTTCTTCTTTCATAGTGTGACGTTTCTCACAATCAGGTGGCTGCTCTGCACAGACGCATCGAGGAGATGGTGGGAGTGGCTGCAATGTGTGGGGTCAACATTGTGTGTTTCCAGGAGGCTTGGAGTGAGTATTTTCTGTGGTTCCTTGTGGGCTGTCGGATGTCAAGTGCCTTCTGTTTTAACAGGTGTCCTGTACTACAAGTGTGTTTTGTAAGTAATCAGTAGAAATCTTCCAAGATACAACAATTGACTGTAGTGATTTGCTTCCTAAAGGAAAAACCAAAGAGTCTGAGGTAGCAGAACTGTATGGAGTCTGTTATATTGAAGACTGCCACATGGTATTTGGAGCTCCTTCATGGCATCCTTTATGATCCTTTCCTCATTTTTTCTTCTCCTAGAACTTTGGAAGTTTTTTCTAGACAGGTATTAAAATTTAGAAATCTGTTTTTAATTAACATGGGGTGTTTGAGGCTTAATAGAAGCAAAACCCAAAGTGAAGGCCCATGAAGTGTTTGTGAAAACAGGTTATTCACAGTGTACACTAGTGACTGGGGTATATTGTCTCTTTACCCCTGCTGAGACTTCACTAAGTGCATCCATTCTTTTCTGGTTTTCTCTGTGTGAGCTCAAAACTCCTTGGCCTGGCTAAAAATATTTTAAAATAGCTTTTGCCTTTAAACAAGAAAAACAGTGGAATCATTCTTAATTGTTTAATCTGTATTCATGCAAATAGCGTATATTTCTTGAGTGACATGAACATTCTTGTACATTTTGCCTTGCCTTGGTGTTTTCCAGCCATGCCCTTTGCTTTTTGTACAAGAGAGAAACTTCCTTGGACGGAATTTGCTGAGTCAGCAGAGGATGGGCCAACAACAAAATTCTGTCAAGAGGTAAAAAACCAACCAACCAAGCAAAAAAAAAGACCAACCCACATCCAGCCCCAGCCCATAACTGCCACTGATAAGCATGGATTTCTTCTTTCTGTACCATTCTCATATCACTGAGAAAGCTGAAATAATAAAAAATAAATTCCCAACTCGCTTGAGAAGTATTATGATAGTGAGTTGAAATAGAAATGGGCAACAACAATTCTGCTCAATATTTACTGTTTAAACTACTCTGCATTTAACAACTGCCTTTTACCGTGAAAATCCTATGAAACTGCCCATTTAACTGTTCCTGAATTTTACAAGGGAGGAATTTTTCTTCATACAGGTAATTTTATTTTCTTTTTAAAAGGTGTTTCTTGCCTAGAACAGCTGAGAATTAAACAGTCCTTGTATTGAAGGAATGAGGAGAAGAACAGCCTTTTCTGAACAGTCACACTGCATTTCCCTCTGGAATGACACAAATGTAGGGGACTTCTTCTGGACCCAAGGAGATTTGTTATTGTCAGGCTCTTGTTTCTCCAAAGACTGTTGATTAGAAGGGTGGCAGAGTTCACTTTTATTTTCTGACAACTTTTTTTAAAATAAAGAAATCAGACTGTTCTGGTGTCAAATTTGCCCAGCTATGACTGAGCTATTAAAGATTTTGTAGCCAGCATAATATCTTTAGTCTGATGTAGGACAAGTACGTGTTGCTTCTCACTATGGAATTAATGACACCAGAAGTTTGGAGAAATAAAAGAAAGGGAAGTGATTTGAAGGAAAAGACAATGTACCAGTGAACTGGCAGGTAGAATCTGCTGTATTTCTCACTCATACCTGTGTTTTTTAACATTTGTAGTTAACGTGTAATGCTGTTTTTCTTTTAATTAACTGTTTTCAGGTAGCTGTGGTGTCTGTCATTCTGAGGTTCTGCAGGCTGGTGCATAATAGAGGAATTGTGTTCATTTGTGCAGCTTGCAAAGAAATACAATATGGTTGTGGTATCTCCAATCCTGGAGCGAGATGAACTGCATGGTGGAATTCTGTGGAATACTGCAGTGGTCATTTCTAATTCTGGAGCACTCCTTGGCAAAAGTAGGAAAAATCACATTCCGAGGGTTGGAGATTTCAATGAGGTAAGATGCAGTATTGTGGCAATCAAGTTAATCTTACCTTGCAGCTCTTGTTTGTGCCAGCATGTGTCAGAGTCACAGTGGCAGGAAATGCAATGTGTTTCTAGAAAATGTGGTTCACTTACTGTGAAATCAGTTTTTCTGAGATGAAATGATAGTAAGTTAATTTACCAAGAAAGAATAATTTCTGTGGGAGTGATGAGTCTTAAAGGAAAAATAACATTGAATCTTGTTAGGTACTCTTCCTTGGCCCAGTGGAAACTTCAAAACTATCAAGTGTCCTTTAAAAGCATTGTTTAAATTACAGCTGTTACACATACAGTGTTATGTTTGTTGTGCATGATTGGCTTGGGTAGTTTTGTCATGTGTGCACGTTGAACTTACTTTAATTTGCGGGGCAATTGTTTCATGGTTCAAGCCTGAACGTTACTTACAGTCTTTCTCTGTTTCTCTGGGAGGTTGTCTTGGCAATGACAGTTCTTTTGCTTGTGTTTATTCAAGCAGAATCCCTTCATTCGTTATGCCTCTGACTGACTAGCTGGTTTATGGCATCTTCTGTTTACTAATCACATTGTTGCAGCTGAAGCCCCCAGCAGGTTTTGGGCCATCCTCCAGAATCAGGAACTGAACTGCCAGTAAAGGCAATGACTGGTAGATCTGAAATGCGTTTATCCATCCATAGAATTATCACAAGCAGAAAGATCAGGATTAAAAATTAACCGAAGTCTAAAAATACATTGTCTTACCTAACTAAATCTCTCCTTGTCAGCTAAAGTGAGTAATTAACAGAGGCGTTTCTTCTAAGCACCGGAGGCTGCTATATACCTGCAGTTGCTTTTGTTCCCTGTCTGACTGCTCCAGTCACCAAACTGAGGCTTCAGAACCTAAACTGCTTTTTTATTAATATAAAAAGTTCTTTTGGGTCTCAAAACTTTGTGTTCAAAGACCTCTGGAAGTTTAGACCTTGCTCCGAGACCTGATCAGGCTGGTTTGAGTTTCTCCAGAGGAGGCTGTTAATAGTGTTCTACACAATGAATTTCTGGCACAGCCTGTCAGACACCAGTGTTACTTTGTATTTTTAACAATTATTTTGATATTTAATATTATTTTATCGGGTCTGTCCTTTAGCTAGCAAAAGTAGTAACTAACAAATTGGTTACTTTCCACATTTTTTTATTTGTTCTTTATGTAATCCACCAAAAAATAAATCTCTGTTGCTTGTGCTAAAATATTATGTCTTTCACTTTTCCAGACAGTGTTTAGTGGTGAATCAACAGATTCCAATAAACTCATTGTTTCCAGCTATGAAACTGTAATGAGAGACACCTAAAAAAGGAAAATATTTTTACTTTCTCATGTGAAGTCTAAATAGAGTTTCATTAAGAGCTTTGCATAGTTGCTAAAAGCAGTTAGTTCTTAGAATCTTAAATGCCAGAATTACTACAAAACAATATGTTAGTAGCTTCCAGAGATACTACAATGATCTGGCATTTCTTCTTGTATCTACCTTGTTACAGAATCAAGTAGTGTTCACCCAAGACAGCGCTGTCTTCGGCTGGCTTTGTTAGCAAAGCATTAAGTCCACTCTTCTGAGCTGAACAATTCTGATAAAGCAACTTCAGAAACCACCCAGGCTACAGGAAAGGATTATATTCATCTGTGTTACTTTAATGTTGTTTTCTTTATCAACAAAGTTAAACCTCAAGGAAATATTGAATTTGAAATTCTTTCTTGTGAGTTGTCTCTGTAGGGCAGATGGGAAAGAAGCCTTGTTAAAATCGTACCCGTTGAATCAGTAAGAGCTAAATGGAAAGGGCAAAGAGATCGGTCTGTGGCCTATTCAGCCATGCGTGGGAGGCCATATAAACAAAAATCAATCCTTCTTGAGACATCACAGTTTATTGCTGTGGAGAGGATTATGACCTCTTGTGAGAAATAAAGAAATAGGAACCGATGAGTTCCCTGAAGCAACAGCATTCTTGTTTTTCTTCTCCTATTGTAAGAAAAGAAACTGAGAATAGGAGAAAAAATGGAAATATATTCATTCAGCAGAATTGTTTGGAAAAGGATTGTGTGAGCACCCACCATGTGGTCTGCTGTCTACAGACATGAAAGGAGATCAAATCAGTGCCCAAGGGACTGTGCAATTTCATGAGACCTGATAATAAAGAAGAAACACGAGATGTTACTTTTACTGGACATACTGAACCTGTAGCCCTTGGTTTCAGAAGGTGACCCTCCTCTATCTGTCGTGCCATTGGCCCACACTTACACGAGGCCCAGGTTTGTTCCCCAGTTGTAACTGCTTGCTTTAGGCCTCAGGTGTTTCTGCTTCCTGCAGGACCAATGGCAGTGGTGGTTACAAGGAACAGATAATTTCAGTAAAGAGGGGTCTGCTTTACAACATACCTTCCTTCTCTGATGAGAGATATGTCCCATTGGGTCAGGATGGTGGATTATGTCCCTTGCTCTTCTGTCTCAGATCAGTACCAAAGGATACTGTCAGGAATCAGCCTGGCCACTGCAACTTCTGTACTCCCTTGGGATCCACAACATTGTATAAGGAATGTTGGGTTACATGTTCTGTGTCATTCTTCTCTGTGGGTCTTTATCACTGTCTTTGTCCCTGTCTGAACCTGGTGATAGTACTTTCACAAAGCAGCACATTTTGGAAGTGCATTGCCTGCTGCATAAAAAAAGTTGCTTTGCCTGAAAGCAGGTATAAGAGTGTGATTTCGGTGAATATATGCTCCTGCTGCTGCCTTGGCATTTCTGTATTCATCTTTTCTGCTGCCTAAGTGATTTTGTAAATCTTATTCATCGTACTATCTTCAGCCTTCCATCTACAGATTAAAAAGCTTTTTTGGTTGGAGGTACTTCTTTGCACTTTTTTAAGAAGTCTGCCTTTGTGGTTTTTTTGGTTGGTTTGTTTGTTTGGGTTTTTTGTTTGTTTGTTTTTATTTTGTTTGTTTGTAGTCTACTTACTATATGGAAGGAAATACAGGACACCCAGTGTTTCAGACACAGTTTGGGACAATTGCTGTGAATATCTGCTATGGGCGCCACCACCCTCTGAACTGGCTCATGTATAGCATGAATGGAGCAGAGATCATCTTTAACCCTTCAGCCACTATTGGGACTCTCAGGTAAAATACAAACTGATCTGTGCCATTGCTCCCTTTCTGGGTTCACTGAACCTCTGAGCCCCTCACTGGGGCCTAAAGGGTGTCGTGCTGAGGTCTTGGAAGTGTAGTCTCCTTGTTTGGCCTTCACAAAGGAGCCTGCATCCTCCTCCACCAGGAATTTTGGGCTCCCAATCTGCTCCCAGTAACTGATTCTCTTTATTGTACATCAGCAGGTTTCCTGTCTTTGAGACAGCATTAACCAGCATCCAGCTGGTGTTCTGAAAACTGAGAGTTTATTTAGATCTTTTTACGTAATATTTTTGCTTCTATAATAGGCAGTAGTCCTGTTCAGGCTTATCTTACCAGCTTGCATCGTCCACCTAGGAGTGTGGTATCAAATTGCAGTTTTCAGAACCAAGCTGAGATACCATTTTCTCAGAAACATTTTTTTTAAAACTGTTGGCAATTTTATGATTATCAGGCCTCTTGAACCAGACTAGACCAGTGTAAACTGTCCCTTGAGATTAATCTTCTGCAGATTAACATTAATTGCACCCTACTGACTTGATTTCCTAAAAGCTGTCTTCTGCTTCTTGGACAGAAAATGTGCAGTGTGAGACAGTGAGAATCTAGATTTAGCACTGAAGGGCACAAGTAGTGAATGCCTGCTGCCTCTTTGTGTGTTGCAGTGAGGCGCTGTGGCCAATTGAAGCCAGGAATGCTGCCATAGCCAATCACTGCTTCACGTGTCCCATCAACAGAGTAGGAACGGTTCGTATCTTCCTTGTTTCATCTCATTCCATCGCTCAGGTGTTGGAGCAAGAGTTCATTCAAGGCAAGGGACTGCTAGCACCAGAATGCATGGATTGCTGTGCTGTGTAACTGCTGTACTAGGGTTTATGATGCGATTTGAAGACAGTGATGAGGAGATCGAGAGCTGCCTTTGTTGCTGGCAGCCTACTTTTTGGTTGCAGCTGCTTCCTGTTCTTGAATTGAATCTTTGTAATAGGCACCCGCCCTTTTGCTAACTCCCAGTTTCTCTGGTGAAATCAGTATTCTTTTAGCCAAAATGACAGAAAATTTAATATATCCTCATGTCAGTCGTACACAACTGGTGGCTGTTGCACAGATACTGCCTCATTTTGGACTGTTAAATTCTATAATGAAATTTAATAGTGCGTGCAATAGGTCATTCTCACCTTCAGATTAGTCCAAGTATTCTATGTGTGCATTCTTAAAATTAGATTCCCTGCAAAAATCCAGACTCTCCTTGCTGCTATGTGAATATATTTGCCTTTTTTTGTGATCCAAAAAGATGTCTGGTTAAATATCTCCTCTTTGCCTCTTTAAACTTGTAAAACGGATACAAGGCGTGTTCCCCAAAGTGTGTGAACAACAGGCAGTGATACAAAAAGACCTTGTGTTCTATCCTATCCATCTCAGAAACTAGGCCTCTCTGATGGCTCCCTTTAGACAGTGCTGATTGTGTGCCAGAAAAAAATACTTGTAGATTTATATAAACTTCCAAAATATGATAGACTAGCAAGGATTCCTTGAATGAAATGGAATTATACTGCCACCTATGGATTCCTCTTATTTCGCAGGAATACTACAAAAACGCCTTCACCTCTGGAGATGGTGGAAAAGGTATGTTCAGAAATCACATTCAGTACAAGTTCCCAGATTTGCTGGAAGTTAAAGAGAACGATCAGTGAGGAGTATGAGATTTTTTTCTATGTACTTATATGTTGAAACACAATAATTTGTGCTGTGAAAACCATGGCTGCTTGTGGCTCTATCCAGAGTGGGCTGGAGACTTTTTTAGCCAGTTTTGGAGCTAAGTGTTTTTAGCAGCTGCATGAAAAAGGTCAGTGGTATCCATTGCTTAGTAGTACAACAGATGTGATTGATTTTTGGTGCAACTCAGAGTTGTGCAATATGAAATAACATCTTTTCTGTGCCTCAAATCCCAGTGTTTTCACCTCTGACCTTTCATTGAAAATAGAATGGGTGCATCTCTGTCAGCTGTTTTGAAAATGTATGATTTGACAATTAGAATTCATTTAAATGCTAAGTAAAAAACAATGAAAGCAAAGCCTTTAGTCTAGAGACTTAAAAGTATAATGATGCATTATTTGAAAGGCAATGCAGTGAGATTTTCCTGATAATTTGATGGTGTACTGTGCATGAAAATAATTACCGGCCAAAACTGCAGTTATTTTGGGATCACGCGGTGACTCTCCAAGATGATTATTTTGCCTAAAGGACAGTGAGTCCCCAAGAAATTGAGTCAGGTTTTGTGGGACAGTGCATGTTAAGTTGTATACCTATTTGCAGATGGCAATACATGCTTTTTAAAAATCTCTTTAAGCACACCATGAGTTGGGCCATTTCTATGGCTCGAGTTACGTAGCTGCGCCAGACGGCAGCAGGACCCCGGGACTCTCTCGCACTCAGGACGGGCTGCTGGTGGTAGAGATGGATCTAAACCTCTGCAGGCAAGTTGGTGACAAGTGGAATTTTAAGGTAAGCCTTATTATAAAGAAAATATGATATTAGAACAAACCAGCTTTGATAATGATTCTATGATGTTACAGTAGTTAAAAAGCAGCCGTTCTTTTTTTTTTAGCAGTTCAGAGCTTAAATTGTTGAACTAATTTAAGAGGATATTATGGAAGCCAGAAGCATAACTAGATTTGGAAAAGGAGTAGCTAACTTCAGGGAAACTAGGCCAGTAGCTTTCAAATGAAAACCTTAGCCTTGGGACCTTAACGTGGATTGCCAGCAGCTCTGAGGATTGCTGGGGAAGAGTTTGTGCTTTCCTTGTGCAGTGAACGTAGGCCTTTGTGGCTGAGCTGGGCATTGGATCTATCTAACATGGTAGTTGTATATTCTTAAATGCCTTAATTGTCAGTTTTGGTTAAATTTAGTGAAAACCCAAACCCACGAGCTTCTGAGAACTTTCTGAAGGCAAAATTCTTGCAATGTTAATTTCCTGAATTTGCGGATATGTTGAAACTACAGAGAAAAAAACGTGTGCTGTGTATATTCATCTCTGAAGCGTCTTAACACACTTTTGAATTTATCTAAATCAGATTAAGATAGCCGCAAGCCACTCCATATGGCTTTAACAAACCTTATTTATTACTATTTTTTATGTATTCTGAGGTAAAGCTAATTGGGTTCATCTTTCCAGAGGGCATAATTGGATTTAATTTGTCCAGCAGCAGTGCTGGTTGAAGAAATGGCTGCCTCAGCACAGCAGCTTGCTAACCCTTCTGCTGTGCCAGTACAAGCTACGTGGAGTGCTGGATTATATACTGGTTTAGTGGAGTGACCAGATTTATTTTTTTTTTAAACAAACGACACTCTGGTTCCTTTTTTATTCTGATCAGCTTTACAACAGGCTACACAAAGATCCTGTTGAAACAAAAAAAGAAAAGAAGTGGCAACTTTGGAAGCAGGCTTTGTTGATGAAGAAAACATCTTGCTTGCTTCTGTGGAGACAGATCTTTTCTAGTCCTCAGTACTAGAGACTAGGACATTTTCCTATTCACTCTTAAAGATCAGCATGATTTGAATCCTCACAAAGCAGACCAGAACTCCTGGCTAGCAGCTGTAGGTTCTTCAGTGATCACTTAGTATTTAAAATAAGTAATTATTTGCAAGGAGTGTCAAGTTTTGAACATCATGCTACTGCAAGCAGACATTTATTTTATAGACCTGGTTTATTTGCCTGTTGTGCATTACAATACGGCGCAATAGTCAACATGTTTTGATTTCAGTTTGATATAAAAATGAAAAGTCTCTGTGGATTTGAAATGCTGAACAAGCTTTCTAATTTAAAAAAAATAGTAATTTATTATCTAGAGCTTAATTTCTTTGCTAATATTGCTAATCCATATGTAGGGCCTAAAACCAAGAAGTAATTTCAGGTCATCTTCTGGAACAGAATTGCATTTGTTATTTTACAGATGCCTGTGGTAGGCATGTGGTTGTTGCCATAATGGAATTAAGTCGTGCTGAGAGATTCCTAGTTTTTTAAGTCAGGCAGGCATTTAGTTTTGCTTTGCCACCAGAGTCTGAGGCCCTTGCTGCAGAGGAAAGACTTGGTGTGTCAGGAAGCACATGGAGCATTGCTTCTCACAGCTTAGTAGGGGTATCTGAACAAAAGCAGTTGTATTGATTAGGAAAAACAAACTGTAAAAGCAAAACACTGCCCTTTGGCTGTTTTGTTTAGAATTGTGTGGTTTTTGTTGCCTGCAAGTCTTGTGCTTTCAGCACCCTAATTTCACGTGGATGGTGTGGAGTGCTGTTGTTGGGCTTTGGCACATAAGGCAGAGCTGTGGTTTTGTTCATGTGACAGGGGCGAGCTGTTTCCTTTTCCTCTCAGTTGTGGCCAAGACAGAGGTAGTTCTTGCTGAGGGGAATGAGGAAGAGTGGTCACAGGTTACCCACTGCAGAAAACCCTTAAAAGCAAGCAGGAACCTATTTAACCTGCTCTGGTGTCTGCACCCAGTGGTGCCTGAAAGGGACATTCTGTAGAATGTCATTGCTAAACTTAGAGCAGCAAAGAGGTTAAACAAATTAAATAAAGATGAAACTTGCCCCTCCCAGAGCCAGTGCTGTGGGCTGTGCACTTCAGAAGAGGATGACAGCCCTACATCAGGTGCTGTATTGCAGCACTTCCAGCACTTGCTCTGTTGCCCAAACCATTGATATTTCATACTATTAACAGGTGAAGTAAGAGTAACCTAAACACTGTCAGGGGCATATATGCAAACTTACCTCTGGCAGCAGGGTTCCTTGGCTGTCAGGAACATGACATGAAGCCCTAATTCCAGAGACACTCCTTTGCCTTCATTGACATAACTTAAAAAATTGTTGATGCATAGTTCACCTTTCACATTCAACTTTCAGCTACCCAGAAGTCAGCAGACATGACTGAAAGAGAGCTGCAAAACAGGATAGTGTTAATTTTAAATTTTGACTTTTTAGGGTGGAAGTGCACTTCTTTTCTGGATAGAAATACAGTCCTAGGCAACATAATAGGAGTTCTTTTATAAAAAATAGTTTGTGCTAAGGCACTGGAGATCTTGAATTCTGAGGGAATTATGGTTTCGATGTTTGGGACAATTAAACCATATATTGTCATAGAAAAAACCAACCAGTGGATATAAATATTTTCTACTGAAGTACTTTTGTAGCTCACTGAAAGAACTGAAGCTTTGATTTTTCTTTTCCAGATGACTGGTAGATACGAAATGTATGCAGAAAAGCTCGCTGAAGCAATCCAGCCTTTCTTTATTCCCAATATCATCAAAGAGTAAGAGAGGGCATCTCATTACGCTCAAATGGTACAAGACAAATTCAAAGTTACTGTTGGATGATACTTTTATGGTGAATCACAAGTTGCTGCTTTAATGTTGTCAGTTTAATTTCATGTAACCAACTTTAAATAATAGGATTCAAAACTGTGTTACGTAAAATAATTGAAAACGGCTTCTTAAGTGTTTGTTATTTACACTAATGAGTCCAAAGTTTTGTTCCTTGCTAGAAATACATCGTGTTTTTCTAGTGTAGAAACACATACAGTGGAGTGTGACAGTGCTGATAGAAAGGATGAGTTCAGAGGATGTGAAAATTTTTATGTAAGCTTTGCATTGTCCATCTATTTCTGCTTTCCAGTTTTTACCCTCTGCCCAAATGCATAATTTAGGGAGAAAGGAGGCAGAAATTGTTTTCATCTGGGTTTTGTTTGCTTTTTCTGCTTATGAACTACTTGATGCTGTTCTGTTACAGCTGAGTCATGTCCCAGACATCCCAGTTGTTTGAAGATCTGTGGGTGCTGTAAAGCAAGACCACTTTGGTTCTGTTGCCTTTTACACAACCACAGCTGGATCAGTGTCTTTGCCGGGCCCCTTCAAGGTGCAGAAATGGTGCTCAGAGAGATGCTTTGGTGTCTTCCAAAGCTCAGTGCCCTGATGGGAAGCAGAAACAGAGACCCTGGCCAATGTATAGGCAAGGCTGGGGCAGTTGCATGATTTTCACTGTGCACAGAAAGCTCAGGATGGGTGAGGAGAACTCCTTCCCTGGGGCTGCTGTCCAGTAGGATACGTGGTGGTTGCAGGGTACACAAACCAGCTGTGGAATAAAGGTAGTAATGATACATTTGCTGTTCTTGGGTAGTACTGAGTTCTGAAATTTTGCTTCATATGATTTGGGTGATGGCAGTAGGTGTTCAGGCAATGCAGACTGAATACAATTTACAGCCCGGCAACTATGAATTTACAGCTGTAATAAATACTTGAACTCTTGTTTTTGTTTTTCTAAATTACAATTTCAGATTTTCAGAAACATTTTTCCTAATAAGCTTGTTAATAAATGCACTTGCTACATTATGTTACCGGGTTATTTGTGAGTTTAACCTTTATTGAGAATGGCTTAATTACAAATAAAAATATATTTATGTATAAAATCCCTGCATGTAAAATCCCCTTCCTTTGCTATTGACATCCTGACAGAAACAAAGCAACAGAACATTTTCAGAGTGAGTGTTTTGATGGACGATCTTGTAATAGGAAACAAAGTTTGAGAAAATGCAGATGTTCTGAATGCTTGTGCAGTGAGCTGCTTTTTCAGCTGAATTTGTCATATACTCAGTCTTTTCACTTGGCTTTTGCGTCTTCCTTGTGTTTTCATCTCTCATAGCCATCTTCCATTTGGCAGCTGTACAAGATCCTGTCGTAGCAGTGAACCTCTCCTTTTGTCTGCACTAGCTTAGACAGCTTTGTTTACCTTTCACTTTTGTTGGAGCATTTAAACCCTGGGTACCAAACACTTACCAATCGATATTGTTACACCTGTCTGTGCACTTCAGAACACGAAGCTTCCCCTTAAGTTCATGCTTTCTATAAGCTCAGGATTCTCTTTTGGTAACGGAAGCAGTAAGATGCTAAATTTCAATTACAAGCCTTTTGTAAGAATTGTTTTTATTTAACTTAGCAAGCCTGCTCTACGATAAATCCTGTGGCAGTTTAATGGTTCTGAATGAACTACTACCTGAAAATGCACGGGTTAAGGAAATACTCTAACAGCCTGTAGCTTACATACCTGTTAATTATTAACAGAGCTAATACAATCTCTCTAAATAAAACATCACTATTTTGGCCCTGGACATAAAAATTCCCCGATCAGGAGTCTTCTGGTTACTTACTTTGGAGGAGTTAAAAGGCATTATCTACAACAGGTTTTGTACCTTTCTTCCGGAGGGATTCTGCTGGTGGCACTGAAGGAGCAGTTCTACACAAATCACATCCTACCTGTTACTCATTTTGCAACTACCAGTGCCAGAATGTATTTAAACTTCACCAATGATAAGCAAAATCTGACACACAAAATTTCCTGTCACAAATTTTTGTTTGGAATTTTTAAGGGTTACTGCATTTTAGATGTCTGTTACTATTTTTTGCCTTTGTACAAAGGAGCACTCTTTATTCTAAGTACTTAGTGAACACTGTATCCTTTTCAGTCAACAACTGATAAAATGTTTATCTTGGTAAAAAAACTTTCTATGCTGAAAGTAGATTCCTATTTATTATATGCACCAGTAAATAACAATATCCTTTTACTGTGATTCCACACAGTTCCAGAACTTGAACAGTTCTTTTCCTAAAACCATGCCAGAGATGTGGGATCTCTGTCTTAAGTGCAAATTTTTCCTAGACTTACATCAGTGCTGATTTTCCTACTCACTTTCATATAGGCAGGACTGAAGATTGAGATTTACAGGAAATTATGATGGATGAAGCTGAAATAAGTGGCTTTTTCGTACACTTCAGAGTGCTCCTCAGGTAACAGAGGAACGGGCTATGAATGGGCTGCTACCAATTTCACTTAATGTCTCAATACAGCAACAACTTAATCCAAATACAGCTGTGGTATAAGAGCTAGAAAAATCTGAGTTCCTGCCTTCTTACTTGTAGCAGAGGTGTTTGTATTTCCTCTTTTCATAACTGATTTTAGCTCTTCTTAAAAGGTCACTGAATTAATACCAACAGCAAAATTTGGCTCAAATTATGATTCAGCATTTTAGGTACAATGCAGTAGATGCTGTCAGATATTTACACTTTACACACAAAATATATACCATTAGTGTGGACGATAATTTTCTGCATTTGCTTAATAAGTTTAAGTATTTAGAATGTTCATCTTTAGAATGGATTCTGCAGAAACTGGCACATGTGGGTGGTGTAACATTCGGAGCTTTTTGCAAAGAGCAATGAAGACTTCCAAGTGCAAATAAAATCTTTCCACTTAAAAGTTTTGGAGCAATATGGAGCTCTGAGCAGTCATCCAAGAGGATTTAGCCAAAAGAGATTGAGTTTGTAGTGCAAGGGAGCAATTCCAGTATTGCAGTTGCATAAATGCTAAATCTCTGTGAATTTGGTACATGGGAAGTTTCCTACATTGCAGACAATACTGATGAGCCAGCAAGGCATTTTTTTGTTATTTAGAAGTGGTTTAAGTTAATATTTTTTCCCTTTTATAATACTCTGCTGAACTTCAAATCCATAGATTTTGGATGAAGAGCAGCCCTTGATGCTTTGACAGAGAGAGAAACAGGTATTTTCTATTTTTTTTTCTTTGTTTACCTAAACCTATGCAAATATTACCAAGTGTTAAAGTTTATAAATTTGGTGCTTTTTTCTTATGTGTTTAATTTGAAAATAAGCTGAAAGTGAATATACAGGCTCTGGGCCTGTATTTTAGAACTGCTGCCAAATGCACAATGTTGAAAATTAGGAAAAAAAAACAAAACCAAACCCAAACAAAAAACCAGAGACAGACATTGCAAAATCAGACACATCATCAGAAAAAAAAAAAAAAGAAAAAAAAAAAAAAGGTAAAGGCAGCATTGCAATATAGTCCTGTCAATGTCTCTAAAGCCTCCCTTGTTGAAGGTCCCACTGCAGTTCAGGAGCGAGGTGTGTGCAGGGGAGTCCTGAGACGAGCAGCCAGCTGCCGTGCAGGCTGTGCAGGAAGGAGCAGGAGTGTCCTCTGCAGATGTCAGCTGTCTGTGTAGATGAACAGAATGTCTTCATCAGTGCCATAACTTGTCCTGGCTTCCTCGAAGTTGCTGATGCTGGTGCAGCATGTTCCTGTTACAAAAAATTCAGAAGGATTTTCTGGTGAAAGGTTCTTCCACTGGATGTCACAGCCTCCACAAACCAAACTAGTATAGAGATATAGAGACTAGACCCAGCAGCTTGGGTTACAGCTTTACTCGGGTAGATTTTTTCACCTTAAGGGGTTCACTGAAGTAATGCTGCAAATAGGTACCAAATTGGCCCTTCTGTTATATTCCGCACATAGACAGTTCAGCATCTCTCACTACCCCATGTGAAAGCCAAACAAGCCATTTGTTAGAATGCTTATCTGAATGCTTCAGCTAAATCACACCAAAAAATGCAGCACTGATGTAATTAACGTGGCAAAACCCCTTCTGACAAATTGGGTAGTGATGCTTGAAATGCCTGTGCACTGTGAGGGGAGGTCCAGCTGTGGCCCCTGTTAGACTCGTTAGTAATGCACTGGCTGAGAATCCATCCAAAAGGGACAGGCTACTCACGGTCAGCATAGGCAGGGTTGTTGTAGTAAATACTCCCTGAGGCTTTGTTGTAGCCACATAACACAATGAAATGGCCCTGGTAGTCAGGGCTCCTGCAGAAGCACTTCTGTCCGATGGGCAGGAAGCAGCAGTATTTGACAGGACTTGAGCAAAGATCGCACAGCAGCAGGACTGCGTTCACAAGGACAATGGCTACGTGACCCTGGGACAGGTGGTTTTGGATGTCTTGAACAGTTACTGTGCTGCAAGGAAAAAAACCAGACAAACTTATTGAAAGAAGCTGGTGTAAAGGAAGTGTGTGATGGTGGACAGTGCAGCTGGCACAGTTACTTCTGTATCACAGGTACAGCTCTTTGCTGTTAAACCCTGCAGGCTTTGCTATGGACAAAGCCTGACAGAACCTGTAGCATTCAAGGCCTTTTCATTTCATTGCTGCTGCTGAAGTGCAGAGCAACGGCTCTGGATTCTGCAGTAACACATTCTGAAATGACACATCAGATGCCCCAGAGAAGAGAAGTAAAGGAGCTGGCAACTCATTCAGTAACTTGAGGGACTTCTGTGGTGGGAACATTTTAAGTGAAGTGTTCTCTCTTGCTGTTAGAAAAGCTTATCTCTGAAACACCAAATCTTTATCGACTGAGTGGTTAACTATTGTGTAACCACTAACCAAATTAAGATGTGCCCAAATTTGACTGTGTCACACAGGACTCTGTTTCTCCCACTCACCATTTTGAATCACCTGATAACTCTTGAGGCTTTATTTCTACAGTACCTCCTACAGAGAGTAAGTATCCACCAAACATAACCTATAACCTCATCTGTTAAAAGCTGTCCTTCACCAAGGCAGATGGTGTGTTCCATATGCATGAGAAACTCATCACTTGGATCTGTTCCAGATGTCTGTGCTGTGTGCACCACCTGACTGAACTCTTGTGCTTTTTATTTCACCTTTTCCAGTGTCACTTCCCCACTCTGATGCCCCAGCCTCAGTACTGCACAGGTAGATATGCCCTCTGTCCCTGCCTTGATCAAGGCCACAATCTTAAGAATGCAAAAGCAAGAGGGACTCAGTGTCCTTTCTGTCCTGTCACAGCTGTAGTTAAAGTGACAGTGATGCCACACGTGTTGGAAAGGACACTTGATTCTGCCAAACGTAAGTTACACTCCAGCATTCATATGCTGTTGTGGCTGCCCCATATCCTCACTTCTTTGCTTATCCCTAATCATTTACCCCACTTTGACAGCAGGGATCCAAGTCCAGCTTCCCTATAAAAAGGGACGCAGCTCAAGTTGGATGCTTAGTCATTCCCCAGTAGAATTTCACTGCTGATTACAAAAATTCTGCAGTTTTCCCATTTCTTCTGGGTTTGCAGTTCTTTCATGGAGCTCCATATTTCATGGTCCCCTTGGCAAAAGCTCCTATGCTAACTTGGACTTTGCATGTTTGTCTGGGAACAGAGATCCATAATGTTTGCATAGCTCTGGGAACAATGAGTTCTGTACCCACACAGCATTCTCCTTAATTCCAACAATGGCCAATTAGAGTGCTGTAGGCACTCCCTACTGCCTAAGTGTAATGGATAACCAATTTCAAAACATAGTCAGCTCCTATCAGCATTTTCATATCACTTATTTTGCATCATTACTAATTTTTCTTCAAACTTCATTATTAGCTCTTGATGTGCATGGGGGTTTTTCAGACAGATATAGTAGGAAGACACTAACTGGCAAAAAAAGGCTTAGGGCTTGATTTCAGTCTCAGCAGTGTAGCTTGGTGCCTCCAAGAAAAGCAAGGGCCCACAGAATCTCCAAAGAGAAAGAAAACAGTAAGCTTACCATTTCTCCACCAGCACCTTGCAGTCTTTGGCTTGTGCAAAGAGCTGATTCACTCGATTCTCTTCGGTGTCAAAGTGCTTCCTGTAAAATGACTGTGGAAATAAAAGAAGTTCTGAACTGGAATGGTGTTTACCTTGGGTAATCCACCACTTAGAGTCTGCTAGCAAGGGCCTGCATAAGTTGGAGATCTGGCTATGGGATAAAAGATCTCTCCCTCAGTTCACTGGAAACAGGACAAGGATTTCTGCACTGAAGTACAAATTAAATTCGCTCCTGGTCAGTTACTGTTGCAGTTTCTATCCAGTGGCTGTTCAGCTGCCTACATGAGGGAAGCCCGTCTGGTTTCCCAGGGGAAACTGGGCAGGAGCTTGCATTAAAGTCACCGCTGCTACAGGCCCTCCTTGGCCCCTTGTCGGCAGTCCTGGAGAGCCAAGCTCTCAGTGGATGGGAGGCTGAGTTCCCCTCTCACCTCTAGAGGTGGATCTTCCAGGTCAAGGCTGAGGCACGGTGGTGGGGAAAGTGTGGAAGCTAAACACTGCTGCTGCCCAGGCTGTACCTGTTCTGTAGATAAATACAGGGCTTCAGTCTCCAAGGCTGTCAAATAGGTTGGAACCTTTCATGAACACTACATGCAAACTTTTTAAAAATTCAAAAGATGGAATCAATATGTGGGATCAGGTTTGTGCCAGTTTTGGCAGCAGGTCAAATTAACCGTGGTTGACTGTCAGTAACACAGCAGAGTTTTTATAGCATGATACTTGAGGCTTTTAAAGCTGCCTGCTCTCCCCCTGTAGATGAGAATACTAACCTGATTTTTGTAGCCCTTGTCCACTCCGAGTGTCTGCGTGCAAAATTTATGCTTAACGCCGAAGTGCCGCATTAGGTAGGCCAGGTCAATAGTCCAGATACTCTTTGTTAACTGGAGTTCCTGGATGGCTTTCTGAAACTCATCATTGTCCAAATGATTCAGGTACCTATGGTATTAGGAAAGGCAGGGGAAGGGAAGCAGAGATCTTAGGAGAAGCAAAATGTGTGCTGTAGCCCAAGCTTCTACATCACAGCACATAAAAACTGAAACAATGGGCTTGGCTAAGAAACAACCAAAAAAAAAACCAACCCACAAAGGAGACAGAAATATATGGGAAGAGAGTAGGGAATATTTAACTGGATTTATTGCTGACTTTTTAAATTTGGAAATGTGTGGTGCCTTGACTGTTTTAGTGTGCTAGAAGTGTACAGGTGCTGTACCAGAGGCCAGCTGGTATAGAACTCTGTCCTGAAGAGTTTACAGTGTAAATGTACCAAGTGTATTAGAGCCAACACAGAAAGAAGAGTTAAAGACTACAACTTCCTTCACGCAATAGATGGATTTCAAAAGGAGGAGCCGTAAAGAAATTCAGTACATATTCAAAGGAAGCTTGTCTTAGGCACTGAAGACACAAAAGGAAGAAAAGGGGAGATGAAGTCAGGAGGAAGCTTGGGACAGGTTGCAAAGGGGTGGGGCAAGGTCATTACAGGCAGTTCTGAAAGTAAGAAAACAAATGGAAGTAAATGATAAAAATTAAAAAGGGACTGGAATTGAGGATGCAGGGCAAACGAGGTCAGATCAGCAGGGTGAGAAGATTAACCTTGGAAGCTGAGTTTGGGGCAGATTGGAGTGGCAAAGAGGTAAAGGGAATAGAGGTTACAGTAGTCAAGATGGGAAATTACCAGCACACGGACTAACGTCTTGGCAGAAGGGATGGAGAGAAATGAAAATCTTCTGCTTCATATCTACTAAGTGGACATCTAAATAGGTATTTCTCCTGCACCTAAGCTCATGTTCCTCTGTGGAAGGAAAGAGGAGTTCAGCAGGACAGCTACTAGTTCAAAAAAAAGTAAAACCAAAAATAAACAAACAAAAAAAAAACAACCCCAAAGGGCAACACAGTTTTGAAGCTGCAACTACTCCTGGAACACAAACACTCATCCCACAGGCTGGGGGCTCAGCAGGACAGAGGTAGTACAGGTACAGCACACACTCATGAACTGGGATACACCTACCCATCACTTGAAAACACAGAAAGCAATCAGGTGAGTCACAGCTAACCATCAGTTCTGAATTGTAACAACAGGAAAGAGGCAACACTTTCTATGAGCTTATGCATGCCAGCCTGCAAAGTTCATAGAGCTGATTAGGTATTCTGCATCTGTCTAATTACTCATTTATTCAAAAGGGTCCGAAGTTCACTTCAGTTTATATTTTCCCTTGCTCCTGCTGGAGAGCTGGGCCAGGCCCAAGCAGCAGTCACTGTCCAAGGGCACCTCAAAAACTGCTGCTCTCTAAGACTGAACTCATGGCTGCTTCAACACACCTCTTCTCCCTGGGATTTGCTTCCAGCTATCCCTCCCCATGGAATGGGATGTCCCACAGAAGAGAGCCACTTACTGAAGCACCATCCTGGAGCAGGCCAGCCCGCAGTCCCAGTGGTACAGCTGCTGAATCACTGGCACTTTCAGCTGGATGCAGTCAACTGCGTGAGCAGAACACAAGCGATGTCAATCCATACAGGGATGTTTTTCCATGCCACTAAAAGTCAGCCTGTCCTCAGCACTACAGCCCCAGAAACTTAGGAACGTGTTTTTGTCTGACTGACAGGTGGATCTTTTCCTTTCTTAGGGGAACATACATTTAGTATTCCTGTACAGGTAAGCATTTGGTTTAATCTCATACTCCTTTATTGTTCCATACCTAGATCACTGCCTTTCCACCTCCTTTTCCCTTGGAAGTTTCTTTTTTTCTTTTTCTTTTTTTTTTTTGACGGGGTGACATACCCACCAACCCTCAACTGAAGCTGTGTCTCCTCCTGGATAACAGCAGGTAAGACACAGGTATTCATCCCTTCTCTTATGTCTGAATGTACTTCTGTGCCACAAGAGGAGCTAAACCAAACTGGGAGAAAACATACCAAGATCTCTGGGTGGGAATCTCTTAGAAGCCTCACAGATTTAAGTCTTTTCTATAGATGTCTTTTTTCTCAGGGACGGTAATTTACAGAATTTTAACAAAACTCACAAGTTAAAACTCGCAAGTGGCACCAGTTGTGCTTTTTTATTAATTCTGTCAAAACTTCAATACAGAGGGAAAATTAATAACCTCAACCAAAAAGTCCGAAAATACAAGCTCCATCCTCTGCCTCAGTTTTTATTTTTATGGAGTTGGCAATGTGGTGGTTTCAGTTTCAGGAGCACCCTCACCACTAGCAGGACTTGAAGAGTTGTGCCTGTCATTGCTACTTCAGCATTGACCACACAGTTAATCCCAAAGGGATCTAGGAAAAGCTTTTGAGAAGTTTTGTTAACAACGTCGTCTACATTTTATGATGGGAATAAAAATGCATTTGACGTCATGTGGACTCATCTTGTTTTGGTCTAATATTAATTACAGAACTTTTTAGATAATGTTGTTATATTTTTCCTAGTTGTGCTCCTTTTTAATGATTACTTTAAAGAGTGGCACACCAGTTGATATATTCAGTCTTTTTAATTCATCTAGCTTAGGGTGTTCTGAAGTATCATACAAAAAAAAAAAAGAAAACCAATTCCCACCTGTCCTCAAACCAGGACTTCTCAATTACTTTATAATCATTTTTTCTTGGCATGTTATGAATCTGTCCCCTTTGTGTAAACAGCCAGGGCCTCTCCCAAGTGCCACATTAACCAAGGGGTACATGTTTTCTACGTGAAAGCTTCAGAGAGCAGTAACAAGTTTTCTTGGCCCAGCTTCCAGTCACCTGTTTCCCAACACACCTAGAGCTCTTCAGCGATGGCTGTCGGCTGTCCCGAGACGACATTCCAGTCTGTATATGCCATGCCTGTAAACCACCCCGCGAACGCCTCTGCGCTTTGCTCGATCCCCGCCGCCACGACCGCACCGACGGAGCCGGTAATTCCACATCGCTGCTGCGGGCGAAACCCGCAGCACCGCGGCTCGGGAGGACCGAGAGGCCGCCGGGGGCTCCGGCGGGGCCCGCAGGAGCCGCCCGCTCCCCGCCGCCCGCCGGGCCCCCTCCCTGGCCCGTTCCGCGGGGCGGACTCCGCAGCCGCCCCCGCCCGCGGAGGCCCCGCCG